>JAEUWS010000606.1:0-58896 GCA_018524945.1 Podaxis sp. C-F-92630
CTTTAGTCATCATCAGAACTAAGAATAGTCAAGAACTTAAGAAGTCAAACTGTCTTTTATAAATAGATCAACTATTTATAATCAAGTCATAAGAGAAATGAAATGTATACCAAACAGTCAAGAGTCATAACAATCCAAAAGATACAAGTACAAATTGTAGGAAAACTAGTAAAGAAAATATAAAGAAAATCATAATTGCAAATATATAAAATATATTTGACTTTTGGCATATATCCATAACATTTGACATGAGTGAAGATTGGGACTGTATGTCTGGTAATGTTGTTCAGCCTTTTGTTTGCACATGACTAGCATTATGCACTGATTAGTGCTTAGTACTTTTGGAAACTTTTAAGGTTTAATTGATAATTGAAATATGTGCAAATATACAGGAGGAATGTGTGGTGAACATATATCTGTACATCTGTGCATAAGGCAAGGTAAATATACACATGGCTCTATATGTATGTGCATTTGTATCCAGGTTGGATTATATGGTTATATACATGTGTATGCAAGTGTGATGTAGTCATATGCACCTGTACATGGGTGGAATGGTGGTTATATGCATTTGTATGCAGGGGGTGGAGTGGTGGTTATATGCATTTGTATGCAGGTGAGATGAATGATATGTGTCTGTGCACAAGAGAATTCTTGTCTTTTCAGATTGTCTCTAAAAGAGACTTGAATCCAGAAGAGACTTGAAAAAAAAAATTGGCAAAGATGAGACAACTCAAAAAAAAAAAAAGTGAAAACCCAAAGGCTCACAATAAGAAGAATATAATATAGATCAAGTACTCATGTGTCACACAAAAGATGAGTGGTCTCAACTGTCTATTCTGATATAAGAGGATACACATATCAAGATATACAGATGAAGGTGGGAGTAAAAGAGAGAGAGATAATTCTACTTAATGCATCTATATATATACAATCCTAGAGGTTAGTGTCTCACATGACATAGTAAGCTTCTTGGGCTTGTACTACTTCATGAGTTATTAAAGAATTTATTGAGTAACTAAAAACATTGGAATGCTTTTGTCCCTTGCTGTAATAGCTTCTTGTCTTCTAACTCTAATATACTCAAAAGTTAGAGACTGACCTCCAAAGTGTCACTTAATTAGGTGCTTACCTCACTCCTTTCTTATTGACACCCTTCCTGACTAGTTCTAGTGCTCACAGACTGCTAGTTGGGGTAGCTACCTGGCTTAAGCTCAGGTGACCAGTGACAAAGATCCATAACATTCAGCCAGAAGCAGGGGAATGGAATCACCACTCACTAATGTGTACATCACTTTGCAGGTGAAGTTCTGATATATAGACACAAGCAAGCCCACATTATGGGGTTAGTACTGAGCATAGAATAAATAACAGATCAGACATAAATATAAAAAACCACATATCCCACAATTAGGGTCCAAATCAAAAAGCAAGCACACCTCTCTTAGTCTCAATACTCAAACACAACCCCTCTCTCGACATCTCCCTGAATGCCAAACTCGTCTCCTCATCAATCAATTCTCTGAAGTCAGACTCAGGCGCATATATCTCAAAAGCAGAAATCATGGCAGTCGGGAACCAATCCTCTTCCTCCCCAATCACGACTTCGCGCTCACTCCTAGTCCATTGAGCATCCCCACTTCCTTCCGATCCTTCCTCCACCCACTCGGGACTCCCTGGAGACACAAACCTAGTCACGTTCCTCTTCCGACTCTTTCTTCTCCACCTCGCAAGCAACGTCTCTTTCAGCATCTTCGGGCTGAACGACAGCGTCCCTCTATATGACATCACCACAAGACTCGGCAATAAGATCTCCTGTGGCTCAACCCATTCCCCCTCAGGCACTTCTACCACCTGCTCTACGACATCTCGCACCTCATCCGTAGGTACATCAACCCATCCGGGTCCTAGAATCACACCACCCAATCCAGGCGAGTCCAAATCATACGAATATGTTTTCACCGTACGTATCCTCCGCTCTGGATTCATTCTTTCCAGAAACGCATTCGAGAGGCCCTCGACGTCGACTTGCCAGCTCTCCAAAGCTAGTTCTTCTAGTCCTCGTAATCCCTCTCCCATCAAACAATTTATAATCTGTTCTTCGGAGCGCCCGACACTGGGGATGCATACACCCAGCCTTCTCAGGTGGCACCCACTCCGTTGGACGAGTTGGGTCAATTGTGTTGTGACGAGGGATAGTGTTCCCGTCGTGCTCTTGAAGTCTATGCAATAGAGATTGGGTACTGTGAGGGAGTCGAGGAAGCGGGACAGGTTTGCTGGGTCGGAGAAGACACTGAATTTTTGCAGCTCCTGCAAGTGTAGATGGGGTGTAGGGAGGAATGTGAGAGGACCAGAATATATTCCGTAAAAATCGAATGAACGGATTTGTGGTGTTAATTGGAGAACACGGAGACAATCATCGATGGGTATGGTGCGGACTTCGAGGTGAGTGAGATTAGCCCAGGGGAGTGTAATATCGGAAGGGTTGAGTCCTTCGGGTAGGACGACTGCGCGCAATGAAGGGGCGACGGAGAGCATATACCACGGATTCCTCCTCCTCCTCGGGTTTTCATCATCAAAGTTGATGCCCGTCAAAGGAGCGTTTGGTCCGCCGGCAATACCAATGCCCGCGGCCGCAAGGACGGGAGCATTGACAGTAAAATGTATTGGTGGCGCGACAAAGGCACCAGCTTGAATACCTCCAAGGTTATTTATACCGCCATGGAAGCCGTTTAAAAAAGGCTCATACGGTAAGCGACCCGATCGGTTCAAAATTAACGTGTGCAGCCGAGGCAATTTCTCATGCACGCTCGCAAAGAGATCGAAGCACAAGTTTGGAAGCGTCGAGTAGAACGTGTGCCACTGCTCGGAGCGTCTATACAACCGAATGAGGACCTCTTTGGGTGGATAATCCCTCCAGTATTGTAGTTCCGTGTTGTCATGGCAGAGGGTGAGAACGATATAGAGTTCCTGGTGATCCCCCGCCCTTGTGAGCCACTCTTCAAGTAATCCAATCTGCTTTTCGTAGCGAGACTTCGCAATAGCTAGGGGAATGGTCGACCAGAGTCCGGGCAGTTTCCATGCCAAAGTCCGCCATGCTGCACAGACTTGGCCGAGGACGAGTGGGACAGGAAGTACCGTAGGGTACACATCCGATTCGTTATTCTCCTTGATAGACAACTGGGTCGCAACAAGCATGATGTCGCTGAGAACCTCCATAGGTAGGCGCCATGTTGGAGAGAGTGAGTTGCGGTAGTTTTTGAGGGCTGCGATACGCTGGGCAAGGCTTTGGAAGAGTGCCTCGTGGGAGGTGATCTCGGAGTCTATGACCTCTCTGTCCTGTATGTTCAAAAAGGAGTCCTCTGGGAGAGATAGAGTTTGAGCAACAGTCTGTTTGAGGGTCTGCGGGTGCATGAGCTCATGGAAGGGAGACTGAGATGCGGGCGTCTCAGGAACAAAGATCCGACTGGCTGTGCAATGGGCAACAATGGCGCAATGGCAAACAGTTGTTGATTGACCACGTTACGTTGATCACCTGACACACTCGATACTTTCTGACTCTAGATAAACCCCCGAGCTGCTCCCCGTCCTCCACCGTGTCCCCGTTCCTTCTCAATCACAAACATCGCATCTCGCATCGTCACCGTCGTACGCGTATCTTCTTCCGCCGTGGACTGAACCGGCGTCGCAGATGATGACTTTTTTGTCGGTACATAAGGTCTTGCCCATGAACTCGTAGTAGCAGGTGCCGTGGTGGCAGCACTGCTTGTTGCTGCTGTTGCTGTGGTACTCGTTGTAGCACTAGTAGTTGCACCAGTAGTTGCTGTCGTAGTTGCCGGTGCAGCGCTTGGCGTGCTTGTCGCTGCGGGGGCGGGTTTAGGTTTCGGCGCCGGTGAACTAGCGTTGGCAGCTGTCATCCAAGCGTATTTTCCACCCAAGCCAGCTGCCTGAGTAGCGACAGCATTCGACATCTTCTTCCTCACATCCTCTGACATATTCCTTGCCGTTACACCTGGTCCATCCTTCTTCCTCTTCTTCTTTGCGCCACCCTCCTCCTCTGCTCCACCAGCCCCACCCGTATCAGCACCGGCTCCACTCGCGGTAGCGGCTCCATTGGCTTGAGCAGCCAAAGCAGCCGCATGCGCAGCAGTCATCTCCGCTCTTTCCTTCCTCTCCCTCCTCACTTTCATTTCCTCTTCTCTCTCAATTTTCTCCAACACCGCAAGCTGTTTCGCAACATCTGACCTAACAACAATTCTCCACATTGGCGTTCCGTCGCTGTAAAGTGACGCAGGCCGGTCGAATTGCGTATCGGTACGGTGGTGTGACGCTGCGATCATATTTGTGATGAGATCTTGTAGACGTGCGCGAAGGGCGAGTGCAAGGTAGTTGATAGTGTCGTCCGGGATTCGTGTCACTTTATGGGAGGTACCTATCGTTCGCATCTTCGTGCCCAGATGGATTGTGTCGAAGGCGGGCTTGGGAGGCTGTTTGCGGGTACGATCTTCGTACGGTCTGTAGGGCTGGTGTTGATCATGCGAGCGTTGTAGGGACTCTTCTTCAGCCTGATGAAAGAATAGAATGTCTAGATAAGAAATAGTGAAGTAGCGAAATGGGACGCACCCTCAGATCGACGCCCGCGCTTCCCAGAGCATCATTAAGCGTCGCGATATCTGCAGTGTCCACATTTGAGGTATTGGCTGTTGGCGCAGTGGTTGTCGTCGCCGTCGTAGCCACTGGTGTTGTTGCTGTTGTAGGACGCGACAGCTGTGCCTGCATAGTCTGGGTGGTCAAGGGGGTGGCATACTGATAATGGCCGTACGCTGCTTGGGGATAATGGGAAGAGTACGGTTGGTAGTGCTGGTATGAAATCGCTCTGAGACAACATTAGAAGGACTTAGTATTCATCATAAGAGGTAATTACGTTGCATGCGTCGCAGCTACAGTTGCGTCAGTCGTCATCGCCGTGCAGGAGCAGAAAGGAGAGGCTTACTTGTAGCAGGCCAGGGTGAAGTCGCATACGTCGGTGTGGGTGTCGCTGACGTCGCGGCAGGCGTCGCCGGGGCCGTCTGTGTTGTAGCCGTCGTTGATCCTGCTGGCTGTACAGCCGGGGTGGCAGGTTTTGTTTCCTCAGTCTTCATTGACATTCGAGTAGAGAGCAAGGGAGCAGTGACCACGTGACGCTCACCTCCTCTCATCTCTACTCCATGGTCAGTGGTTTCCAATTCCTTTCTCGAGCTCGTTCTGACAGCTTCCTCCTAGGTTGTATGTCAGTACTTTCTGCGTGGCCAATGTCGCTTCGGCGACAATTGCAGGAATGAACACCCCGCAACTCAACGGGGTGGCTTCGGCAGTAAGTTAAACGACCCAACATTAATATCGCGTTCAAGCACCCCTTGACACTCAGCCCTCTCTAGATCAAAGCTGGACCAACACAAGTGCCCCGGCCAACAAACCTATACTATCATTCACGTACGTTTACCCTATTGCTCTCAACTCAAGCTGATTTTTTGACTTCGGCATGGGTCCCATAGCCAGGACACTATGAAGTCGGACTTGACATCGGATAAACCGCTCTGGCCGTTATCGACATATGGGCCTGCGAAGCATGAACCGAACTTACTTCCTGGGCTCGATGAGTCTATGGAAGAGCTCCGCGTGCGTGCAGTTCGTGCGTTAGGGGCAGGAAATGTGCAGGAATATGTGAGATAATATTCTGTCATTGCAGCGACACGTCTCAACGCATCCATGCTTTAGATCACCTATGAAACCAACAAGATCCAAGCCGCGGACCAAGCCTATACCGTATGCAATACACCTTCATCCACATGACTCATTCACCTTACCCTCCCACCGCAGAATGCACGAAGCAACCTCGCGCAAGCCTTCCAAACCGCCGCCAACCAAAGCCCACTGGCCGCGAAATCCACCGCCTCCACCTCCGCATTCGCCTCCACCTCCGCAACCCCCTCCACCTTTGGCAAACCAACTTTTGGCCAGCCCGCGTTCAGCCAAAGTGCATTCGGCGTACCCACCAATAACACACAACCATCAGCCTTTGGCCAACCATCCCAAGCCCCTCAATCCGCCTTTGCCTCTCTCCAGACTCAAAATAAATCAACAACAGGCGGAGCGACGTTTGGCCAGAGTTCATTTGGCCAATCACAACAACCGCAGTCTGTGTTTGGTCAACCATCGTCGCTGATTAAACCTGCGTCTGGCGCGTTTAGTGCGTTCTCGAATGCAGGTTCGAGTCCGTTTGCGGCTGCGGCTGCGAACCAAAGTTCTGGTGGCGCAGGTACTAGCGGCGGTGGCGGCTTCTCCGCATTTGCTGGGCAGCCAAGCGCTTTTGGTCTCGGCGCTGGGAATACCGGTGGTACTGGCGGTGGCTCGGTGTTTGGTGGTCAACAGAATGGTGGTACGAATGTCGCTGGTGGATTTGGTGCACCCGCACCCGTGTTTGGCCAAACGCAAGGACAGCAACCCTCAGCGTTCGGAACGGCACAGGGTCAACCGACATCTGTCTTTGGTCAACAATCACAACCGCCGCAACAACAAGGAGGCGGGGGAGCATTCGGCGCGTTCGGGAACGCGCAAAATCAACCTCAATCCGCGTTCGGGACTGTACAAAGTCAACCACAATCTGCCTTTGGGAGCGCGCAAAGTCAACCGCAATCTGCCTTTGGCGCAGCTTCAAGTCAGCCACAATCCGCCTTTGGAGGTGGTGGGACATTTGGTGGCGGTGGAACTAACCCCCTCAACCCATTCAACGCCGGACCTACGTCTTCAGTCTTCACGCCACTGTCAGGTGCCCAAAACCCCCTCAACGCTGGTACAAATCAAAACCAAAGTCCATTCGTCAATACGAACCCCTTCAATCCACTCAACCCGCCGTCACAAAACGCTTTCCCTAGTCCCTTCACCAACACCACAAACACTGCCGCAAGTACAGGCACAAACCCATTAACGAACCCAAGTAGTAAGCCAGACTTTGCCGCTGCCTTCGCGGCAATCAAAGGGAAATATAAAGCGACGCCGTATGATTCGATGTTGCCTCAGGGGTATTCGGGGCTGCTTCCGGAGGGTGTTGTGGAGGCTTTTAAGAGCCAGAAGTTTGAATACGGGAAGGTGCCGGAGTGGGTGCCGCCTGTTGAGTTTCGGTAATGGAGGTATGGAAGTTGGGACGGAAGGGTAATCCTGAGAGCGAATGGATGAGAGGTTTGGGGTGGAGGAAGCAATATTCGTTCTGCAGGGCATGGAGACATGCTTGTATTTATATGTGATATTGGAGGACCGATTTCAGGAGCTTTTTTTTGAGTGCTTTGAGGAATTGATATGCCGTGTTAGATTGTGGATTTGGCCCTAGACCTCGAATGAGGTCGAATGCTTATTTTTTTCGACTTGTAACCAGTCCAGGTCGACGACCCCATTTCTTCGATGGCCCTGCCCAAAAAACTACATAGAACGGTCGCGATGATGTTGCTCGGCAATGCGCGAATGGAACATAACTTCGTTTTTCTTGATACCGATGCCGCAACCTCTGTACTTATCTCTCTTATCTTCTCATCGGGGGTGTCCGACAGGTGCAGCCATTGTCGTCTTTCCCAGCGTCAATATTGTCCAATACACGCTTTTCGGTTCCAACCCCTTCATCGGAGACCGAGGAATAACCACGCTGAACCGCGACAAAAATTTCACCTGGCGCATGGATTGACCTTTATCACGTACCCCAGTTGCCACATGACCTTGCGCAAGACCACGCTCTGAAACGGTTTTCTGTCATGAAGTTGACGTCTCATGGCTTCTCTGTCACTTCGGTTCGGCGATGGAGAACCGATCCATCACCTACATACGTTCCTGCCGGTCTAAAAACAACGGCAGAAGCGAAGACCTGGGTATTGGGAATGGCGGTTCCCTATGTGTGTGCAAACCTGCAAAACTTTCGGAAATATCCAACTTGTGTTGCTTGAAGTCTATTTTTTGCAGTGTTTTACTTTAACCCGCACGTACCCCCCAACCAGTCCCGATGGGTGGCCTTGAAGGTCTAAGGCATAATCATATGCTATCAAGAAAACCGTAATAGACCTCGACTCCGCCTTCGAGTGTTTCGTTAGTGGCGTGGGCACAAGCATGGACCATCCTGTCCACAAGATCCGAACGCGTTAACCATCTCGTGGGAAAGATGTACTGTACCTTGTTGACTAACGTTCATCGATCATCGATCATCTGCGAGCCGAACCGTTTGGAAGTCGAAACGTGATCACGCCATCTGGACAAACAGGCGGCCGTGAACATAGCTACACATTGCCTGAGGGCTCACGCTGCACAATAGATTTCGTTGGCGAATAACGCTTTTCTAGGCAAGTGTTTCAACTCCTTAACGACCTCATCCGGTACCTAGGAATACATGCCGCTTTCTTGGTCTTATCCTGGGCTCCCTCATAGCTCGGCTGCGGTGTATTATATGGTTCTTGCATGTCGCAGGTGTAGCCCAATTTCTCCCCAATTTCTCCTGCAGGCCTTGGGGCAAAGCGTTATTCCATCCGAAATTAAGCTGGCCGTCATCTTCCGTAAAGCCATTCAAAGCCCAAACGTCGGCATAGCGGACCTCCGATGCATAGTTATCTCGCGGGCGAATAGACTTCGGGGGTCACCTCGCTGTTCAACGTTCAGTGATGATAAGTATAATGACAAATCTTAGTGCCTTTTGGGGGAAAAGACCACCTGGACTTCATCCGTACCTTTGAATGCTGAAGTAGTGTCTCATTAATCGTCATCACGGGAGGCGCAATGAGAATGATCATCACGATGATATGAGGCACTCAGCGCGGTTGTTCGAACTAGTTGCTGTTATAGTGCCTAAGATTCGTTAATAGCTTCCCAACCTCCACCACGATGTATCATCATTTACTATGAGGGCCCAGTTGTAACACACGCAAATCCTGGTTGGACCCGGCACAGAATGGTGGTAGCCTAGGACTTCGGTCCTACATATATGCCGTATCTGTATGTTGCAGAACACTTGGGTAGACAAAACAATCCTGCTTGGATCCAAGGGTTTGCACCTGCCTCATTCTACGAGTCTCAATTAAGCCTATGATGGTCACAGCCGAGGCATCATCTCACTGGAGAGTTCAAACACAATGGAACCTTGGGCAACCATAGTCCTCCTAGCAACCTAACGCGTGCTTTTAAAAGGTCTGCTCATAATGCCTTCCGATCTTCCACTTCGGCGTGCTATCTTTGATGATACTGATCCGGTCATATCCTATACAGGCCCGGGGTGGGCCTAGGATCTAGGAGGTCAAGATCGCAATGGGAATTTTGATACATCTTACCTATACACATTACATCAAACCATCATGGACGGGGTTGTTTCGTTCGAATTCAACTGCTCGCCCAATCTCTCGCGAAAATTCATGACTCCTACAGCTCATATCACTCGTGTTCCTAAAGGGACGTCCTTCGAAGTATGGGGCACAAACATTGCGAAGGACGGGGAATCAAGTCTAGACCCTAATTTTGGGTGTTTCATCGACGAACTGAGCATCGGCAGAATCCCTGCATGGTGTGATACAACTAACGGGATGGTCCCCGCAAGGTGCCAATTGGTGACAAAAGTTTAGTCTGAGGATCAGGCATTTTGCCTTGATTACATATGTTATACTCCGTCTGCAAGGGTATCACTGGAGAACAAAGTCATCTTTATCCACAATATAGACCCTCAGGCTGACATCCAATACGACGAGCACTGGACCAGCCTTGATAACATGGTAAACATATCAAGGGTAACCAACTCCAGCGCCAAAGTGGATTTTGTTGCTGAGTCTTCAAATTCCATTTTTGAAAGAACTTTCCGATACCGCGTTTCTTACAGGAGCTCAGGGTACTAATTTCCTTGGGCGGCCTTCATTCCAGCAGAGTTCCCACACAACAGCAAAGCTTCACGCATCGGGAGAGAGAAGAAAGTCTTGGGGTTTCGGGGGAAAGAAAAGGATGCCTCGGGGTTTTGCAGGGGCCAACGCTGAAACAGCGCCACATGGTGGTCATAGGTGCTTACTCACAACAGGACCTGGCAGGGACTTACCGCCTACTTATGCCCACCACTGAATGATTTTTACTTGATGCTCAAAATTCGCCATATTACCTCGTTCATTTCTGAATCCACCATCAAAGCTTTTGTCAGTTTTAGCAGCCAGGCTTGGATGCACATACAAAATTCCTGAGTCGAAGTCTTGACTAGGCCTTGAGGCGCGGCAGAGGCGGATTCTGACGTCCAGCTTGTAACCTTCCAGCGAGATCAGAAGAATCCTGCCTTGGTGGCGAGACCTATGTTTAGCTGCCGCAGAAGCCGGGAGGGACGTCTGCTCGAAACCTTCCCTAAGCACACCCTATGATATAGTTCGGAAATGGGCTCGGGCAGCTTGGTCAGGCGACTTCAACACGATATGGTCACCAGAACCGGGGCTTGGATTGTTCAAGGTTCCTTGAATTCAACTCCAAACATCTGGAATGCACTCCATCAGAAGCTCTGGGTTTTGGTGAGAACATCCCGCCCAAACGAGTACCAGTCCAGTGTCTAAGAGCAAGAAAAAGAGAGCAAACATCAGGTCTCAGGCCTCAGATCTGAATTGCTGGACTATCTGGCTAAGAAAGACGGGGAGAGAGCCTGCAACGCAAATCACTTGAAAAGCCGTTGGTTCAGATCCTCGCTCGAAACATTTGATCCTTCAATATAGAACATCAGCGGTCATTATGAAATTCCATTCCGAACCATGCGTCGAAGATTTAAAGTGTGGGATAAAATCGTAACAGCACACGCGTCCTTTTCCCGACCTCTCAAACCGGAAATCAGACAAGGGGAACGACAGTTCAGTTAGGGCACCCACTCAGTGACTCAGTTCCTCGGATCTCTGACAATGAATGCCTTAGTGCCGCATCAGTGTACGGGATACATACCTATTATAACATAAAACCGTACAACACTCGCACGAGCGTCGGCATCCATTTTACTGGGTGAGTAAGTTACATCTATTTTGACCTTCTCCACTCATTGTTAGTGTTGCCAAAACTGAGAAGATAGGAAATAGTATTTAGGCGGAGCGAGTGTGTCTAAGTGCTAAAAGGTTTGATCCATTGCGCACAGCTTGTATTCAATGATAATCGACAGCCGCCAAGAATGTAGGCGTCTGTGTATATCCAAGCCTCGTCGGCGAAATCACGAGGATATCCAGGGTCAGGATAGAATTTGATGTTAGCGATGCGACCTCAGTCTGTACCCAAATGTAGAGTGCAGGGAAGTACGAAGTCGCCTGCAAAGGGTTAACAGAACTGCTGTAACGATAAACAGAAATCGCTTCTTACGAAACGTCCCCTGACGAATGTGGCTGGTTGGCGTTCAGTTACATGCATGAACGTAAGTATGTTGAGATATCGCAGATGCGGCGCATGAACAACCATGCTCATAGGTCGTAACAGCAATGAGACAGTGCCTTAGACCAATAAACAGAGAACTATGGCGTCCCATTGATTTGTTTACGGCGGATAAGCATCATTGTCCACGGCGGACTGGGGATGCAGCCGCTAAGCAGGTGGAATGATCGATCTTACCGCGACCTGCATCAGTACCGAGCGTTGTGGTCCTTCAATGGAGTTGTTTACGTCGGCCAAATACCCTGGGCCATAGAAGTTCCACACGAGGTCCATTTTGTCAGAATGGATAGCATTTAGACGGGGGAAAGGCTTTCACGATCCATTAACTCGGGACGGGAGCGGGAGTGAGATAGGCTTCAAGAAGGAAATAAGCAAGGGCAAACGTCTAAGAGGTCAAAGTAATCAGGGTTTCTCGAATCGGACTAAATTATGAAGGTTCTGAACTCCAACCAACGTGTCGCAGTGTGGATATATCGAGGCTGTCTAAGCCCAGCGCGGATGTTAACTCCGGCAGTCCTGTTCCAGGCCAAGGGAGAAAGAGAACGCTGAACAAATATGGTGGCTTCCATCAAGTAGAACCACACACGACACATTCTCGTTGCGGGGTGTTAGACACCCTATTCTTGAGTCTTATTTCCGACTCACATTCAGGGTGAGAAGGGAATTGGGTAGCATCCCTATCCACACACAAAGGCACCTCGAGGTCCGGTATCTTAACAAGTTGCCAGCCAGTGGACCAGGACATGGCGAATGTCCTCGGGAAAGGGTGTCAGAAGCAACGCCACGAAGTCACAAACCTACATCAGTCTCTGGGAAGCCTGGCATCCATGCTGCAAATGCCACATCCACTTTTGTCTCGGAAGAGATAAGCACTGCGGCGTTTATGTCATCACCCATAGGCTTTTCTATACTAGAGTCAGGGAAAAAGCCTTCACCGCGTGCACATGACAAGACTCGGCGCAGAAAACAAGGTCCATAGTATGACAGTTTCAGAGCTAAGCTCCCCAGACTGAAAAAACGACCCCGGGTCCAGGTTTGGCAATGATACGTGCTGATGGTATGACGCAGGCTCGCATGACGAGATGACGGCGGTTCGACAATCCACGTTCATGAACTGTGGAAGGCCTGAGTTCCAAAGGTGTGGCCCAGCGAGCTGCCGTTAAGCATGATACATAGGTAAGCGTTTTCGTGGTTCTCCCATTGAGTTGGTTATTGTTTCGTGAGACAGCATGCTAAGATTCCGATTTCGAGTTCATAGAAGGGTCAGGAGTTCTATGATGTTCGTTAATCATCGGCGGCCTAGAGACGATGACCAACACGGGAGTCTAAAAGATGCATGTCACCAATAGGAGACGTCCATCCGTGTCTCCAACTGGGGCGACCTTTGAGTGCGAACCTGATACCCATCGATGATCCAGGATGTCATTATCAGAGTCTCTGAGAGAAAGGTGACGGATATGCGATCTGCCCTGTTGCATGTAAGGAGGTGAAAATGTTCCAGTACATATTCACATGGGTAGGGGAAGTTATTTGGGAGTTAGGGTTTGTTACGGGCAATAATGTAGTTGGAGGATTGGACTGACCGTGGGAAATTGATGGTGGGCTACGAAAATGTTCGTGAATCCGTTGATCACTGCCAGTAACCCCGTTGACAAATGTCCCAAGCCGTTGGTAACGTGAGTGTATATACGATGTTCTGGCGCGAAATAATACTGAAGTATCGTATAGACCGCTCTCGCATATGCTCGGGTGTGGCATCACGTCGATGCATCCGAACGTGTCCTTGGTAAACTCGCGGAGCGTATTGCGCTCGTGCTAATGGGCAAGCATAAACCAATCTATGATCCCGGTGGTGAGCCGCGTTGAAATCTTATGTATGGAATCTTCTCAGCACCTGTACAACAGTGGACTGCGGAGACTATGTTATCGTCACCAACTCCAAGAAGGTCAAGGTCAGCGGACGGAAGGACGAGCAACTACTATTCCGGAAACATACCATGTACCCCGGTGGTTTAAAGGAGACACCGTACAGAGATATGATAGAGAGGAATCCTGACCATGCGCGTCTCCAGTTTTCGTTCCTCACGTTCTCTGCTTACCTATCAACATAGATCATTCGCCAGGCCGTTTCTGGCATGTTACCGAAGAACAAGCTGCGAGACCGACGTCTGGAACGACTCAAGATTTTCCCTGGGCCACACATGGGCAAGGTTGGAGCCAACGTTCTTAAGAGTTGGGATGATGGAACTTTGCCACCTGACTATGAACCTCACAAAATCTCAACCTCCGAGACGCTGAAGGAAAACTGGAGAGAGAAGTACCGTGCAGCAGCAGGTGGTTCGTCGTCAAGCACTTAATTATCTATCTGCTCCTTTGTTATCATTCGCCCTAATATAATTCATCTACACGAAGCTGTAAACCTTCGTCAAGGTTTCCTCACCCTTAACTGTCACTTCCATCCTCCTTCTCACTCTCACAATCTGCCCCCTGGATCCCATGATAATCCTCGCCTTCTACATCGCTGCCTTCCTCGGGCGTTCTGGAATGTGTCTGCTGCGTTAACCCCACGTCCTCATCCTCCTCATCCTCGATCAGACTGTCACCAGTCTCTTCCACTGCGCCTGCCTCATCGGAGGTTGGTAAAGGCTTCGCACGTTTGCTCCGGCTTTTTGAACCAACCAATTTTCTCACGATTTCTTGTGTGAGCATTCCTAGAAAGACGACATCTGTGGTTGAAATAGGTAAACCAAAGGAGGACCTACCTACGGCAACAAGAGCACTACCATCCAACACTCTATACATGTCCCGATTAACCCCTTTTCGCCGTTCGTCTATGTTGTTGTCTACAACCTGTTCAGTGTCACTTGCATCCGCGCCTTGACTGCTGTGGGTGTCCTCAAGCGTGCTCTCGGACGAGCGTCCGAGCTTGTGGAGCTTGCGTAGTTTTTTTGCCTCGCGGTATCGTTTTGCTGCGTTCACTAGCAGACCATGCTCATCATAATATTTTGCTGCAAGATAATGTATGTTTTTAAGCAAATCCTGACAGGGTAATAAATAAAACGTGGAAAATTCGTGGTGGCAAAACGTACTTGAGACGGCATTCCCAAGCCTTTACTCGATCCCTCGTTCGTCCGTGATAGTGCCGAGATATAGCTATTGTCCTGCATAAACTTTCTCTTCTTGGCTGGACCCATATTACTTTGTTTCTTTTTCCTCTTTCCTTTCCCTGATGCATCCGCTTCATCCTCCTGCTCATCCTCTTGCCTGTCTTCCTGTTCCACCCCAATGTATTCAGCATCAGATGATGGCGCTTTCTTCTCATTCCTGTATTTTGGTACGGAGATAAAGCCCCCAGCATCATCTGCAACCCATCCTCGCGAATCCTGAATGTTACGTGGATACTTTCCGAGCTCCTGATTCACTCGCGTTTGATGAACCCTATAGCCGTTGGGATGGACGCGAAGACCTGTGAGGTCATATACTGTTATTCTGCGAGAATCCCCGTCCATTGGAATATGACAGACAGGCGACTGCAGTAGGTTGACCACTGAACATGTACACGAAGGTTGTGTTGAAGGCTGATGAGGGACGGAGAACTTGGGGCTGGGTTTGATCGGTTGCTGACGTAATGTACCATTATTAAGTTCAGCCCAGCCTCCAGGGATTCGGGGACCCTTTGCGAGTGCAGCTAACTCTGTACACGCAAGAATCGACCCATTACTGATTCACTGAGAACATTTGCCGAAAACTCTCAGACCCTTGCTCAATTTATTCTATCTTAAGAGCCTCTCTGCTTATTCACCCATCGTTCTCGAGTTATATTAACAACTGAATTAACGTGACTTTCAGCAAACGACTATAGAAAAGCGATGTAGGGGGCAAGTAAAGCCTCTGAGACTCACTGAGGCATCCGACCCCCCGATTACAGAGCAACGTGGCGTCATCTAAAAGTCGCTGTCCTACGATACCGGTAACCGAGCAAACCCTGCCCTGAATGCAGCATCCAAAAGCTGAAATACTCGTGACCCAGTGCCTTGGAGAGTCCAGAGCGTTGCGCCTAAAGCTCGCATGAACATCTATCCCCGGTAATATGCATTTTACCTGACCAGGTACCAAATGCTGGCACCAAATGGGGCTGAGAGTGATGTTGAGCCTGACAGACTGAAATAAGTATGTACGTTGGAGCCACCCTACATGATGTTCGAGGAAAGTCACTGTACGTATTGCTTCTAATGCGCCTGATTGGTCCAATGAAAGTGTTCTATCCAAATCTATCCCTGTATTTTTCCGTGCTGTTTGCGTTGTGTGTGATACGATCTTAGCGGAACTTTTCCCATCCGTCACCACTGAGATATGTGCCGCTGCCTCGTGAAAAGTCCCTGGATGGTACTGGACCCAGTATCTTTAGGGATACCAGTGGTACCAGCAATTTTACGCGATTCAGCGGCGGTGGATACTGCAGGGCTGTAGGCATCGCCCAGATCTTATTCCGCCCGTTCTCTCTGTCCTGTGTACTCGTTGTCACGAATTACTGCACATGGTATAGGCCTGGAAGAGGTCAAACGTGAAATAGGCTTTTCGGACGATCGCTTTAGGGATTGGCGCGTCTATAAATGGCATTAGATAAGATTGATGATCGATTGGTTTGTAAGTCATTTTTGCAAGATCAGTTGCGCAGTGGTCCCTCCGATGCATCATTTCCTCCCAGATTCACCATGGACGGGGCTTCGTTGCTACAGATAGAAAAGTCCTTTCTCCGAGGCACCTGGGGCTGCGATATAACCGTTTCCGATTCTCCTGTTGTCCAGATCGCGAAGAAAGTCATTGCTGGAGAACTCCGCGATGTCCTTACTTCGCCGGAGGCACGCAAGCTAATCTGTGCTCACAGTGACAACTTTGATCGCCCCTTTGATCAAATATTCAACTTCTCCGTGCCTTCCGACGGCGGCCTCGCAGAACAGGAACTACTGCGGCTCTCACTCGCGATCGCATTCCTCCACGCCTTTATCCAGGCCAACTGGACTGGGCCGGACCTGGACTTCAAAGCTCTTGAAGTCATAGCCCCTGACAAATCAGAATCGGATGCTTCTCCGTCAGAGGATTTCATCAGAAACAAGGCCGTTGCAGAATTGGCTTACGGAGGCGAACCTGCTTACCATCTCGCTGCCGTGCCTGTCTTCTTGAGACTGTCACAACTCCTTTTAACCCTTCCGTATCAGCACCTACAGACCGCTCAATGGTGGCGATTACGGATTGCCCTCGTGCACCAACAAGTCCTGGATGAAGCCGCCGCAGACTCAGATCTGCTTTCGGCTTCTTTGGAACCCTTGGAGTCCATTGTCTCTTCCGAGCCTGATTTGTTAGGTCGACTCTATCTGGAACGTGGGCGGCTATACCATATACACTCTCAGGACAAGTCAGCGGCGGAATACTTCGTCAAGGCTGCGCGCGCCACAGGCTTGGCATATGAATTGACTGGAGCGCTGGGAAAGCGGACCAAATTCCAGCAGACGGAGCTCAGTCAGCTTGTGTTACTCGCCGAGAGTCAGCTGAACGACGACACGGCCGCCACACCCCACTCCACCAATTCTCCAACCCCAAATCCCAGACCCTCCAGTGCAACAGAGGACCCGCAACAGACTACTTCATCCACTCTTCCAGAATCCCTTCCTCTGAATGATGACACCCTCCTCGAACAGACGGAATTCACTTCCTCTCATCCAGCTTCTGCCGGTTCCTGCCTCACTCACATCAATCCCCAAAACCAACCGCCGCTTCACCCCATTGACCAATGCATCTTCCTTGCCTTGTGCCTCAACGTTAAAAATACCTCACCGTCCCACGGGCTCACGAGTGAACAAATGTCTCCTTACGTAGCCCGTGTCATTTCTCATCCACGTAATTGGTCGGTCTATACGATGGCCCTGCTCCTCAGATCTCGTCTGGAGTCCTCACGTACACGCACGGTTGAGCGCTCGACGCTCCAGCTGCAGGCATTAATCGATCAAATGCCAACCTCAGATTCCACGTTATCAGAACGACTCCGTTATTTCCATTCAATCCCACTGCCGAGCAAATGGGAGCTGGAGAAGGAGCTTGCCACCAGGTTTATGGGCTTGGGGGTCGTCAAATCGGCTCTTGAGATCTTCGAGCGCCTCGAGATGTGGGAAGAGGTCGTCAAGTGTTGGGGATCAATGGAACGCCCGGATAAGGGCATTGCCATCGTCCGTGATCTATTGGAGGGGCGAAAGTCAGAGGCTGATGTCGTACTCTCGCGTGGGAAGGCCACTTCCGAGGCAAGGAGACACGTTCAGGATACTTCCCGGGAGGCAAAGTTATGGTGCCTTCTTGGGGATCTTGAGACAGAAAAGGCCGTCGAGCATTACGAGCGTGCGTGGTCAGTTTCTAATGAGTCCTCGGGCCGAGCCATGCGTTCGCTGGGAGGCTATTACTTCGCGCGGGGCAAGTATTCCGAAGCTATCACATGCCTGAGACGAGCTATTAGGATTAATCCACTGTTGGCGCGTTCGTGGTTCGTTTTGGGATGTGCATGTATGCGGACAGAGGATTGGGAAGGTGCCAGGGACGCATTTAGCCGCTGCGTAGCGATCGACGAAGACGATGGAGAGAGTTGGAGCAACCTTGCAAGCATGTACCTCCGCTTGGGTACAAGCCCTAAGCGAGATGGCGAACAAAACGATAAGGTGAGGCTTCCCCTATTTCTGGTTCCATCAGCGGGGAACTTAGTCAATTGACTATTCTCTCATTTCCTCTCCACCTCCATCAACAATTTAGGATGATGGATCATTGACATACAGTGGCGAATCAGCCAAGTCGATATCATTCACCAATAAGATGCTAGCATTCCGGGCATTGAAACAAGGGTTACGATACAGCTATGAAAACTGGCGCATGTGGTACAATTACATGATCGTCTCAATGGATGTGGGCGAGCTAAACGAGGCTTGCCGTGCACTCGGCCGGGTAGTCGAAGAGACTTCAGGACAGGTGGGCGCTAAGAGCGTCGATGAAGACGTTTTGGATAGGCTTGTGAATGCCGTTACGAAGGTCTCTGGAGAGGAAGAGAATGATGCGGATTCCGACATTCCCCCGAATCCCAATGAAGGCCGTTGGTTGTTCAAGAACGTCAACAACCTATTCGAGCGTATAATCTTACCTCGCGTATCGTCCCCCAGGGTCTTTCGCGCCTACGCTCGCCTCTTGACGTGGCAAAATAAGTGGGAAGAAGCCATCAAGGCGTATCTGGATGCCTATCGGAATGGCGTTGCAGGGACAATGGAGAAGGGTGAAACTGATGTTGAGCGGTGGCGGGAAGCGGTGAAAGAGGTGCAGGAAATTGTGGACCTGTTGAGAAACTTTGGACCGCGTGTGGAAGGCTACAGGTGGAGATTACAAGCCCGTAGTATCGTGCGGACATTTATCGGCCGCACTAAGGATTTTGAAGACGAGCCCGAATGGGAGCGTTTGAAGGAGCTGCAGGATGAGTTGCGTAAAGAGGAATATGAGTAGGGAAAAGAATCGATCTGATGACTTTGATGAATGTAGGCTTTTCGAAAGACACGGAGGCACCACGTAAAGTATTCATGATACATGTGTTGTGTCGGCAGATCAGACCTCTGAGAACCCGTGATGGCATTTCGTCCGGCTGCCGCGGTGATAATGTCGAGGCGCTCCAAATATGTAACTTCGAAAATAGATGAAGCGATTGGATTGAGATTATGACAATCATAAGGCGGCAATTGTAAGCGATTTCGAAGCATGGATTCAGAATACATTCAGACAATGTTATACATGTGGGATATGAATAGTCAAGAAATACAATCCTGAAGGAGCAGGGGGACAACATGCATAGAATAGTCGAAGAACGGAGAGCAAATAGGTCCAAAGGCAGATACAGACGTGACAATTGGTAATAGCGGCAGGTACCTTCATTCCCAGCCCAAGTCAAGCGCCATCTTGTTCAAGACTAAGCTGGTCATAATCTCGGTTGCCAGAGGGAGGGCAGCCGACTTCAATGTAATTTTACCATGATACTCCGCATCATGGTGACTGATTTCATAAATAGCAATCGTGGCCCAACCATCCACACACTGGTGGCGTTTCAATTCAACTTGTCACATAACAAGCAGTAAGGGTGACGCACCTCCATTTTGGTTGGCGATATCTTCCATTTATACTCCTTGCCCGACTGAGTAGTGAAATAACGAGAGCTATCAAGGAGCGCACGAGTAAGATGACGAGGGTTGCGACCGCAGTAGGGCTCGTATACACAGTGAACACTCACGAGCTGCCCTCTCGCTTTTGCTTACGAAACTTCTCTACCATGCCATGGTTTGTCTGGTTATTTCCGTAGCAGACATACCCAGGATTATTCGCAGGACCTAGGAAGAACCAAGATTTCTCTGGCCCAAGGATAGATGGATGGAGTTGAGCCCATTTAGGCTCGCGGTGTAGTTTGATGACGAGGTTGGGGGAATTATTAGCCTGTGAGTCAGCAACATTGCCTTGAGAACCGTAACTGAATGTGGCAAACGGTTTTCACACATACCTCGGTTCTGTGCGGTGGCGACGGGTGTTGAGTAAGTCAGGACCTGGTCACGACAGACGAGTGTACTCACACAGAGAACGCGAGGTTGTTGGCCTCATCCATCCAGCGATGATGGAACATGTTGTCACCGTACTGGTAAAGGACGATGGGGGCAGGGGCCATTATTGCGATGATACGGCTAAAGGTAGAGGTGAGTGAAGATTGGGGTTTCGTTGAGCGAGCAACCTCTAAGTGGGGTCGGAGGAGAGAGTATATCGACAGCAGGTTCTTTTAAGCCAACGCGTTACGGCCTGGAGCGAGATCGACCCTCTCAAGGATTGAATGTAACTTGTAAGGTCAGGTCAAAAAAGAAAACGCCAAGGAAGGCAAAACACGATTATGTATGTATGTGATCTAAGCGAGATCCCGGATCCATCAAAAATCTCCAACAGCATCAGCATACCCATCTGGAATCTGTAAACAACATCACACACGAGAAACTTTCACCTCTGTTCGTCCAGGGCCCACACGGCCCACGGACCTGTCAAACCAGTTTATGGAAGCCCGGGAACGGGATGGTTCACAGCCACCTTGCCACGTGTGGTGTCAAAACTAGCAGCACGGCGATCGCGTGCTTGCTCCACGTGGCTTGACAGCCGGTGATCTCAAGAATCCAATCTCAAATCTCTCGCACGCGCGTGGGGTTAGGGGTTCCAAGGGTCGGAGGGTCGGTCGGTCGTTCCTCTATCATTTCACATCTTGCGTATTCCCCAGCGTGCCCCAAAGCGACCTGGAGCTTGTCTCTGGAGGCGTGTGATGACGTTGTTAGACCTGTAGATCACTTAACAGATCTGTCTCCCAGTGAGCCGCCACTTGGAAGCGAGACTTAGAACATTCTAACACATGTGCTCCAATAAGATGAATTCAAGATTCAACAATGAATGCCAATATGGCACAAATATTCCATGCGCTGCATGGTATTACTCCATTGTTTACGGAGCACCCACCAGGTCAATGGGAATAAAGGAGGTCCCCCTGCGTCATGCGTCCAGTTTCATCTCGCCACTCTTATCGTCATTGAGGAGATTGCCACTGTCGAGCTTGGCCGCGCCTGACGTCCAATCAAGGAGACGTCCATCAACGGCACTCTCTTGGGATCTCCGCTTTCTCTGCCAGTTTGTGTCCTTGCCCTAGTCAGGTGCTGATAGCCAAATGGCAATAAGCGTGCTATGACAGGACTGGGTCCGAAGAAATCGACTTCATGCGCTGCAATAGGAAATTAATCGGGTCCATTCTCCGAAGTCGGGGCGTGAGACACTTTCAAAACGAAGAATGGAACAAATACTAGTCTAAGTCTGTTGAGATCCACGCCAGAACTTCAGAATGGGTGGTCACCAGCGTTTCAGAAGGAAAGACCCTACTTCGCTTTTCGCTGCTGGGCCTACTGCTAAAATTGAGTTCACGCTAAGAAACGTACATTCCAATCGATAGATTCCGATCGATTCTGAGAACTTCGTCCAAGAACCCGGATTAAATAGTGGAGAAATGATCATCCCACTAGTTTACTTACGCCGCAAAACATAAAAATTGATGCGTATGCCTCGAGAGTTCGATGTCAAAGTCTAATTGCCGATACAATTTATATATCTCGCCCCAACTAAATGGAGACCTTCACAGCCTTACTGTCAATCTCAGCTTCTCAATTGACCGACGGCGCTTCTTGGTGCTTATTGATAGTCGTGGGCTCACGCTACACAACCCTGATGACAGGTAACAGTTAGATACACACAACAAGTTCCAGTCTCATACTCCCGCTACTGGCAGTCTAACCTAGCTCACTTACCAATCCTGAGTCAGCCAAAAACCTGAAGGAGGGTCGATCCCCAAGAGCTGAGCACTGCAATTCGCGTTTCAGTCCAAAACTGGACATATAAATTTAATCTCAGCCCATGTCAGTCCCTTTCCTCGGAGGTTTTCCGCATTTTAGTTCGAGCCTATGATATAATATTTGGAGTCTTTCGAACGTGCCCCGTGAGCGTGAGTTACAATCATTCCGAAACCACATGGGAACCGCATTAGGGAAAATACCACGATTAAATTTGGGCCCCATGATGGACCCCGCCGGCAAGTTCATAAGCCTAAACGAACAGCTTGCTTTACACGCTGAAAAGGGTAGAACAGATATCACCACCGTCTTTCAAGACAGCTGAATAATACATTCAGTAAGCTCATCCTCGACAAGAGGAACTTATACAATCCTGGTCCGAGGCCAACAGTTTGAACACAAGAAGGGTCTATGATAGATGACGGCAGCAGTATCCTTGATTGTACCGGCACAGGGCCAAGGCAACAGTATACTGCTTTATGCACTGTATCGGCAAGTACAATACATCGGAAGCAGAGAACAGGAAGGAGTTGATAGAGCACACCTCGTCGGAGAGAATGTGAAGTGAAATAAGTCCGTTGTCACTAGTGCAGGGACATGTGAATGCCGACCTCGGAGTCCGACGACCTTGCACAATCATCACCGGTATGAAAGAACCCCTGCACCATTGTCTACACTTGTGTCCTAGACCTTCATACGAGGACGCGCAAAAGCGTGGAAGCAGGATGTCACCGCTAGGTCCTCTTCTTGACTAGACTTCAAGTGGTCCTAGGTGGGATTTATGTGGATAAAAATACAGATATGTATCTGTGCTGACATGGCCTCAAGGCCTCATGTTCCGGCCCTTGACTTTCCTAATACTCTCTGCGCAGATTGCGAGGTCACGAAAGGACATGATTGAAGAGGTCAAAACAGGACAAGCCTCAGCCGTGCAAACACCGCCCCGCAGGAGCGGTGACCGGCAGAAAACATATCAATTCATTCCGCTCGTCATACATGACATAAGAGTCTTGCCAAATCAGTGTTCCGATATTCAGCTGAGTTTCGGTCGACTCAAGCGCGTATAATAAAGGAAGCTTGACCGGACCATAGTAGGCGCATACAATAAAGATAGTTTCGGATTATGACTGAAGGTTTGAATGCTCTCGTTATTGATATTGACCTGTCTATCAAGTAAATGCCTACAATCTGAATACGTCAAACACCAATTCACTCCAGTCATTAGGTCATACACATTCAAATTTTGGTGGGCGCTGTAAGCCGAAAACGCTTAAAACACACACCATCGATCGATTGTTCAGGGAACAGATGAGAGCACCGACGTATCAAAAGCACACACCGAGTGCATATGTTTAGATGCCTGACAACAACCATGCCTCTGTCGACTGCCCATTCTCCATAATTAATTCACGAAGCATGACGTGCACCAGCAGCGAGCACCACTCGCTCACCTGCAGACCCACTGAATACCCAACACAGAGGCATTTACGTGCCGTCCCCAAATAGCGTCCCTCCAACCCGAGCGAGGTGAGAAAAATAGAACAAAGCTTTAGAAGCAAAGGGCCCTCCCCAAGGAGACTCCCACACCTACACCGGTACCATGGCTCGCCACCCCCGGCGATAAATTATCTAGGTTAATCAGTTTCCGAAAACATCTTCATATCACCGTTGGACATGATGAGCCCCCGATGAGACCTCCCCCCAACCCACTCACTGGTATTCTTCATGTAACCGCCCGGCCGTTTCCTTGTCCCCAACTTTTTTTACTTTCAGTTAACTTCTATCCGACCTCGCGTCTCGCCTTTTCATCCCCGCAATGCCAAGGTCGTCTTCGCCAAATGTTATTAGCCTCGGGTTCTGAATATGATCATGAGTCCGAGTTCCTTTCTTTCTGATTCCCTTTTTACGCAGACCGAAGGGTAGGTTCCACGGGGCGGTCTTCGCCAAGTCTTCATTGCCAGCTTTATGGACGGATGACGCCGTGATTCGGTTCGGCCTTCTCTTTTCTTTTTGTTCTCCGTTTTCACTCTATGTGCGCTCGGCCATGACTAAGTCATTTGACTCGAGTTTCACCCATCCTGCTCGTTTCCGTGCACGCACACAGACAGTTCTTCAAATATCTTGCATACACGGAGCTAGTTTCAGACCACAAAGGCGACCCTTTGGATTGGTTCTCTTCCACCCTAGCAACGGTTTTTTTTTCACCCAAAACGGGACCACTCATCTGGGCTTCGTCACCTCTAACTAGGTCTTCTTTACAGCTTATGAACGGACCCAATATATCATGTCGTTTCCAATTGATTTATTTTTAGTCCTTCCCGACCATTGTAATGGGATTGCCAGTCGTTTCCAGTAGTAAGCGCTGGTAAGCGCCTTTCGCCAACTGGTTCGTCCATGGAGATGCCCCAGAGGACCGGCGGCTTCAAACTATACTCGAAAAAAAAAATCCATGCCTTCTTCCTTTCATTTTCTCATTCTACGTCCGCCACCGGCAACTTGTCTCTGTCCCACACCTACGCTCCAATACCTGCACTCACGTATTCATGGATTCTATCATATCCGCCGCGAAAAGGCTCATCCGCTACTCCTTCCGAGATTTTTGTGAACTCCTGGGATCTCACAGAACCTTTTTATGGCTGCCAACCAATCCCAGCTTCAACAGCCTCTCTCACGACCCTCGCCAACTCTCCTCGTCTCTTCCTCCCGGCTTTAATACACGCGCTCAGGACGTCATCCGCCGAGCTCTGTCCATTGACTACACCAAGTCCTTGTTGGACAATACTAAGTAATTCGGGTTCCAAAGCAGCGGTTTCGCCTGCGATGATAGAGATCGTACTGTCCAGGAGAGGTTCTTCAAATGCTGTTGGATCTGCTAGTACGTGTGTTCTATTGCGCCCATAAAACAATCATTAAAGGTTATGAGCTCTCCGTATGAAAAGAAATGGTTTCACCTACGAGTCGAAGATACCGAAAGAAGTGGATAGCGGTAAACCGTTAATTGTCAGAGGTGATTTGGGGTGGCGGTGGCATATCGTCTGGTTCGTATCTTCGTCATACACCGCTTTTGGTAATCTCGCTGTTAGGGAGTGAGATTAATTAAGGTAAAAAACGTGAAAGTGTTTTGTTGGGCGATGCTTACTGTTCATTAGAGCGGCGACCATTGCGATTAGCGTAGCGTCGAACACGTTTCCGTCGTAGTTGATGCACGTTGCGTCTACGTATAGCGTCCACACTGACTTTTCGGGATGTATCACAAGAGACTGTGGCTTGACGAAGTTTGACCTGTGAGAAGGAGATACGTAGGGTGAAGGCACGAAATAGAAGGTTAGTTATGAGAAAGTTACAGACGAGAGGTGGAGGTGGGAGGTAAAGACTTACGAGGTCAGCGTCTCGAACAATCGTTCTGACAGAACCTGTGCCTCATCTGAAGGTGGACCAGGCTTGAATTTGGGGTGACACATCGCTGGAAGGTCGACATTCGGTACTATACGCGGAGGAACCTTAAGAAATGAGTAGATGGGCTGAGTGGAGAATGATGAACTTACCGAGAAACCCTTCGTCAGGTCTCTCCAAGTCTGGCTCAGCGATTTCGGCTTTGACACCGCATACAATTGTCGTTCCCCCCATCCGAACGAGGGCAGAACCATTCGCAGTATTTATCGAGCCTGGGTATTAGAGAAGAGGGTTGATTAGCCCAAGGCCGAACCATGCTTCCTGTGGCAATACGGCCAATACGCGAATGATAACATACCGACATTAATCGAAACGTCTCTCCAAATTTCGTTTTCTTCTTTATCAACAGTCCCAAGCGCACGTCCGTCAGGTCTCACATTCTCTGCGAGAAATCGTTCGAGGTACACGCGTGGATGTAAACGTTGAAAGATCGCTGCCTTGAGCGAGTCCGACGAACTGTCTTGGGAAGGATTTTGTGTTTGTGTTTGTATTTGTGTTGTGGGTGCTGTAGACGTGGGTGCGGACGGCGTAGCCATTCGGAGAGGATTACGAGTTGTGGATTGAATAATAGATTTTCTGTTTTGGCTTTGGTGTGAGCTGTGATGAATGACGCAATATACAGTTCCAAATTCTGAAGTATGTTCGCGGGACCCAACGTGCTTTCGCGGGACCGTATGTTTGGATAATCCAGATGCAAACGTGGGCGTAGGGATCTGTAGGGATGGAGTAAGAGAAAGCCAAGAGAAAGCGTACCAAGAATGAGATCACCGGCCAAGTGATCAGTTCCGTAAACGGATAAGCGGCCGGTGTGATAAGCGCCGAACGCCTTGCTCAATCCCTGATCGATCCTCATGCCGAAACAGCCTTGTGTAGCAAGCTCATAAACCATCTGATCAGGTATTACATTGTAGTACACATCAATTCACTCTACAGTATCCTGCCATCGGATTCCAGGTTCCATAGCTTCGTTTCTTGTCTCGTGAAATCGGGTGAAATCCCACCATCACACTGGACATCGTCCGGTTGCACCGCTCTCGCACAAATCTATTTCCCTATGGTAAATTTCTCCTTGAGTTGATGTCAACCATGCCGCGCGACCAACTGGGAATAGTTGGTAATAGTATCACACAAAGGTTGTTACTAGATTAAGACCGATAATCGGTGCCGGAGTAGATTATTGGTGCCGTCGGTTCTATTCTGCACAGGTGCAGTCCTGCGCAGTGTGGACTTTTGTGGAGAATGGAATAGGGAAGTCTGCGGTGGGTTGACTAAATAGTTTCGGGTATGAAGGTGTTAAGGGTATAAGGGACGTAGTACGAAGTAGGCCTTGTAGTCAAGTCTACATGACGAAATGCAGCCCAGTTAATGGCTAGTGGCCAATAGATAATGGGCCACGGATAAGGCGCGAACATGGAATCGTCCAGTCGTAAAGCAACCAATGACATCCATTGACGCCTGGAAACTATGAGCCTTGTTCCCAGACCTGAGAAACGTAAGAAATACATGGAGACCGATAGCGGTGTTTGTCAAAGATCGAGCAACGGATTTGATGATCGTCGGCGAGCGGATGAGGACATGAGAGACTGTACGTGTGTAGGTGTTGTGTACATAGGGTGGGCCGCGCGCGGGGCAGAGAAAAAACGGAGGAATTAGGGTATATCTTGCATATGCTACGAAAGGGAGGTATAACTAATCCGATTTCTCCGTTTAGCCATGAAAGCCAGGGGATCCGATAGCGGGGCCACTCACAAAAGCTATTTACTCTAGTCGTAAACTGCAAACCCGATCAGAATCCAGATGTACTTGGAGCACATTACAATCATCTCTTACCATGTACAATGCCTAGACCCACGTAAGTCAGCTCAAGAATTTGTGAATCAATGATAACTTGACAACTTACCGTAGAACAGTGTCCAAAGAAGTATAAACCCGAACAGGGTATCCTGGGTAGGTTTGACGAGCTCCCACCACCCATCAGAAAGGTACTTTCCGGGATGACCACTACACCTACAATACGGAGGAAAGAAAAGGAAGCTTGTTACGCCATAGACAAGGATGATGAGCATACCGGAAGGTGGAGATGCAGAGGGCGGAGAATAAGAGTGACACGGCAAAGAGTAAAAACCCAGAAAAATTAGTTAGGCCCAGTATTCCTGCCGCAGCTCCCGAGAAGCAAGCAGAAAGAAAGTGTACAGAGCTCAGCACGTTGACATTGTGGGCAACAGCGGCTGGGTTAATAGCGTTGTTGGTGTTGGTGTTGGTCGCCATTGGGAGAGGGACTGCAAGCGTACGGAGTCAGGTGACACGCAGGATAATCATTGATCACGTGTAAGATAAGGAAAGTGTAATGGAGTGGATAGTCAGATTTTCTAATAATTTATTCCCTCGCAATGAGCAGTGGAAACAGGATCTCGCCGTCGCCCTCAAAACTTCATTACCCTCGCTCAATGGCGACAGATTCCACACAGTCCCAGTCCTCCGCCGAAGCCATCCCCAACGACGACCAAAAAATCAACGTCGCCGTCCTAGGGGCAACCGGTACCGTCGGCCAACGCTTCATCGTCCTCCTTTCAGCCCATCCGTGGTTCAAAATCCACGCCCTCGGCGCATCTCCCCGTTCTGCTGGAAAGCCCTACCACCGCGCTGTCACCTGGAAACAAACAACCCCTATCCCATCCTCAATCAAGGAACTCGTCGTCCGTGAATGTAAACCCTCCGAACCAGGCTTCGCAGAATGCAAGATCGTCTTCTCAGGACTCGATGCAGACGTCGCCGGGGACATCGGTACGCCCCCTAAACCCACATCTCACATCTATCTCCTAATCCCACCTTCTTATTCCAGAGGCGGCATTCCGCGCAGCAGAAATCGCCGTCTTCTCCAACGCAAAAAACTACCGCAGAGACCCACACGTTCCACTCATAGTACCCCTCGTCAACCCTTCCCACCTCTCCATCATCCCCCAACAACAATCCCTTCACTCCCCACCCCTCAAAAAAGGTTTCATCGTCACCAACGCCAACTGCTCAACAACAGGCTACGTCATTCCTCTCGCTGCGCTAGAAAAAGCCTTTGGCCCCATCGAAGCCCTTATCGTCACCACCATGCAAGCCATCTCCGGTGCCGGATACCCCGGCATTCCATCCCTCGATATCCTCGACAACGTCGTCCCCTACATTTCAGGCGAGGAAGAAAAAATGGAATGGGAAACACTCAAAATCCTAGGTGGGATTTCTGAAAACGATGAGGGCTTCAAGAGCTTTGATATGCATGCCCGGCATCCGCTTCGTGTTTCCGCTTCGTGTAACCGCGTGCCGGTTATTGATGGACATACCGAGTGTGTTTCAGTGAGGTTTGCGAGGAGGCCCCCGCCGAGTCCTCAACAGGTTCGGGAGGCTCTTGCGGCGTATACCCCTGATGCGCAGACGCTTGGATGTCCCAGTGCGCCAAGACATACGATTACGGTTCATGAGGAGCCTGATCGGCCACAACCGAGGTTAGATCGGTATTATCAGGATGGTGCTGGTGTTTCTGTGGGCCGGGTTCGCCAGTGCCAGGTCCTCGATATCAAGTTTGTCGTTCTTGCCAACAATGTTTCCATCGGCGCTGCTACAAGCAGTATCATCAATGCCGAATTGGCGGTTATCAAGGGTGTTATTCAAACATGACTATGGTGACGATGCTATTCACCTTGTTCTTTGATACGATACACACACACTTCGCTTGCTCTGGGCGTATTTTCCACCTCTTTCTTGGTTCTACTATATATCACCAATTTGTTAGATCTAAGTTCTCACCTTAAATGAAATCATTTCCCGAATGTCAACATTTTAATGACAGGAACTGTCATCCTAAATTACCGGAAGCATACACTATACTACAAATACAAGTCAAGTTGCTCAACCCTAACAGACCCTCACGCCGGCCGCCGACCACGATGTGCAACGAAACCTCTCAACATCGCCTTCATACTCCCACTCACACCCTCAGGTAACCACTCCCCATTATTCACACACAAAATCTTCATCCGCGGATGGTACTTCAAATCCGGTAACAACTTGGGCGTGATCAAGAAATACTGCGAGCTTTCTTCCTTGCACGTCACATCGACCATCGAGTTGTGGACCATCCGCTCCGCGCGTTTGTCCATCCCCTGGTTGATCTCGTCAACTAGAGAAAAGGGCGTATGTGCGAGGGTCGTAAGAGACATGAGGTAGAGAATTGTTGTGAGTGAACGTTCCTGGTGCAGGTTCTGTTATGATTTTTTCCATTTGAGGAAGAAAAAGAGGGACGTACACCACCCGATTGTCTTTGCCCAGTCAATAGTTGCAATTTTTCGTTATCCCTGAACTTGACCTTGATGTCTACTCTCCATTGCGCAAAGTCAGGGTCGGGCATAAGTTCGACATCGCCCGCGCATCCGATTCGGTCAAACGCGTTAGAGAACTTGTTTCGGATCTCATTTACTAGCGCGCGTAAAGCAGGCTCCCATTGGTTCTGCAACGGCATCAGACACATGAAAATGTAACGAACCAAGAGAGGTACATACCCTCGTGCGTTGAATCTTGTTCTCAGTTTCTTCAATCTTCTGTTGTCTCTGCTCCATCGCCGCCGTCAACGACTCCACCTACACCGCCAATCTCAAGTCAGCCAATCACAGCAAAAAAGAAAAAAAAAAAAACACCCATGCAGCTCACCAAATTCTTCTTCTCCTCATAACTCCTCACAACACCCTCGTCCCTATTATTATTATACTCCAACTGCTCCTGCACCGTCCGATGCGCCACCTCGAGTTCTTCTAAAGTCCTCAAGTCTCCCTCACGCACATCCTCACCCGGACGAGGTTTCTCAATCCCTCGCCTCCGCAGCTCTTCCACATCCCCGCCAACCTCTTCAAGCGCGTCTTCATACGCCGTGAGTTGATTGAAATATTCACGGCGGACGCTGATGATCCGATCGGATTCTTCTCCGGCTTCTTCCGGACGTTCTTCGAGCGCGGCTTCAACCCGCTTGAGGAGTTCGGCAGACCTGGCTTTGACTTGTTTATATTTGGCATCCACTAGATTGACACAGTGAGAATGGGAACGAGATGACTTGTGTGTAAGGGGAGACTTACCTTCAGAGTACTCCGCGTATGCATTTTTGAACTTGAGATCCTTCTGTTTAACCAACTCGTCCAAAGCATCAACGTTTGCTACAGTCTGCAACAACTCTAGCTTGAGGAGCGTGTATTCCTGCTGTTCCGCTACGAAACCTTTCCCCGCTGTAGCACCTTTCATCACATTCTACCCATCCATGCATTATTATCCAAGTGTGTAGTGCTTCAGGATAAGAGTGATAACGCACGGTGATCTCCTTGATCTTATCCACCCTCACAAAATTCTTCTGCACCAATTCCCTTGTCAACTTTTTCTTTTGCTGTTCTTCGCTTGGCCGGTTCTTCAGCGTTGTGAGCTGGCCCTTCAGTCGCCCTATACACCAAATCAGCTCCCAATTCCTTCCCTTGAAGAAAGAGAGGACAGACGCACGGTGTCTAGCCTCAAGCTGCGTCTTAGTCTTCTGCACAGCCCTAATCTGCTCCCTCTTCTTCTTGATTTCATTTGTCCGCTCCTCAATCTTCGCATCCTCAGCCTTCATATCCGCCTGACGTTTATCCAGCACCTTTCTCTCCTCATCAAACAACGCTAACTGTTCTTGGCACGCGCGCACAGTTTCCTCCGCTTGCCTGCGTATCTCGGGATCCACTGAATAACATTATCATCAGTTTTACACAGCAAACGCGAGATGGGAGGATGACGCAGTGAACATAAACGTACCAGTCTGAACATTCAAGTTCCTCGCCTTTTTGATATCCCTTGTCACATTGTTCAAAGCCCTCGAACCATACTTCGAGCGCTGAACCATGTTCAACACGTTCCCACAGACAAACGTTGCACCACCTCCAGTCTCCGGGCGTCCGACCGCTTCCATGGCACGTCCAACGTCGACGGCCCTCGGATTCAGCGCAATAGCCTAGAGCATCCATCAGTCCAGCGATAAGGGATGGAATGGCAACAACGTACGTTACGATGAAAATTACACTCCTTCGTCAGGAACCACTTCATCCCCTCGGGACAGTCAACATAATCCAAAGCATATCCATCAAATCCAAGACTCGCCAACTATCCTCAAAAAGTATCAATCAGCCAGCAAGAGGAAGGTGAAAGAGGACAAAACGGACCTCTTTGCGCGACATTGGTGCAGGCGCCAGTTGTTGTTCATCGTACTCTCGGAACCACGTCACAATCCTCGCTCTCCTCCCCAAACCAGAGGTATCGTTGATATGTTGATTCAGCGTATTGACGTCTTCTTTGCATTGCGCTACAAAAGTCTAACGACCCCAACGCCAAATTCAGTGATCCGTAAAAAGATGTAAGAGAGCTAGCGAGCAAGCAAGGGACGTACCCTCAGTTGCGCGGAGTTCATCAAAGCCTCCACAGCATCCTGATACTTCTGATTAGGGACGGTCATACACATATACGGCGGCTCTAACACCTCCATCTTGAACAGGTGTTTGTGTTGCCTTAACCACAGAATCGCGTCATGCGTGTCCCGATGCCACCTTGACATATGCTGCAATTTGATTGTGTCGATGTTATTGAAGCTCTCGATCCTATATCAGACCGAGGGAGAAATAAGGGTGAGATTTGGAAATATATGTACACATTGCATACCTCTTCTCCGCGGCCTCCAGCTCCACAGCCGCTTTAGCTCGTCTGTCAATGTGAGTTTTAAACTCGTGCTTGAGATCATTGTGCCGTTGATCGAGGTTAAATTTGTCGCTTTGCGCTTGATCCTGCAACGAATGACATTAAGTCAGCAACCCAGCCCTGCTTCTCCGCGAAATGCGGTGAAGCGCATTGCAAAGCTCATACTGCACCTCTAGCGCCTTCAGGACTGCAGGGTCTTCAGTCTTTGGTTGCGGTTTCGCCCGCTCTTTCTCGACGGCCTCGATCTCAGATTCGAGTTTCTTCATCTCTTTCACTTTGTTCGCTTCGTTTCGCTTCAGTTCCTCAATTTGCTGGTATGTCTTGTCGATCTCTTCTTCCTATGGTGGCACAATCGAAATCAGGCCAAAAAAAAGGGATATGAGCGATTTAGCAATAAAGCGGGTAAGGGATAGAGTACGACATACGAGTTCTTCCAATTTACCATATACATCATTAAACTTCTTTATGCGTTTTCCTTGTGCATCGTGACCCGCCCTGACCCGTGCTTCAAGTACTTTAGCGTGGTCTTGCATCTCCCTATTGGATTGGCATACACAATTTCAAGCCTAAGGGGGGTTCATACTCACTGTAGGCGAGCGCGGACAGGTTGGTTCTTCGCTTGCAACTTCTTGACCTTTGCGTTGAGAAGTCGATGTTGCTTCTTCAGACGTGAATACTCTAGGTGGCTGACTCGGTATCTTTCAACGTCGATAACGCATTTCAATACGGCTTCCTACACGGATGAGGGCTCGTTCAACTCAATGTCAACGCAAAGAAAACGGCGGGCAAACCTACCTGTTTCTCGAGCTCCCTTCGCTCATTGAACAACCTAACTGTATGCTCCATCATATCTACGCGCTGCTGAGCCTGGGCTCTACTAGCTTCGTCAGCAGATTGTTTCTTCAATGACCTTAGCTGAGTGCATTTTGGGAGAAAAACAAGATGATTATCACCTGTTTGAGCTCACGGAGATCACTGCCAGCCTTGATGAGCTGTGAATGCCACTGAGTCAAGCGGTTGTCACCCGCTGCGCGTTGCGTTTCTTTCAGAAGCTCTTGCGGGGTCATAGCCGCAAAAGAAGAGACCTTGTCCTGAGGCAAGAACGTGCTAAACCATCATACAACTTGCATTAATTCCCGAAATAGTCGCCAAGGCGGTGAGGTGAGAACGCACCAGAGGTTACCAACTTGCACGTTCAGCTCAGCCATTCTGTTCTTGATCTCTTGTCCCGAGACGGACTTCCCATTGAGCGTGAAAGCAGAAACATTTTTTTCGGCGGTAAGGGTACGACGAATGACAAGGTTGGGTTTGCCTTTCGGGCCTTTGAGCTCAATTTCGATGTAGCCATCCTTTGCTCCAAGTTTCACGAATGCATGGACTTTTTCCGCTCGCCCGAGAACCTAAGTTGAGTCAGCCCCGAGTGGTTTTGGGAGAGATAGAGAGCATACACTGGGCGGGAAGTTGAGGCCTAAACAAATTGCACATGCGATGCTGCTCTTTCCAGTTCCATTGGGCCCGATGATCATGTTGAGATATGGACCAGGCCTGAACTCGACGAAGTCGTAGGTGACAAAGTTCTTTAGCTGAACACGGACAATCGAACCGGGGATGTATCTAAAGATAGTCAGTAAAGGATATTGAAGGCGATAATTTTTGTAGCACGCACCCATCATCGTCGCGAGGGAGCGTCTTGAACTCGTGCTTTGGCATCTGCGACCCGATGTCCTCTTCCTGATCTTCCAGGTCCCGACTGACAGCACGACTGGGGACAGAGTCTCCATCTCTATTAATGCGTATCCTCTTGGCACCCTTGGATGTCCCAACCTGTTCCTCCTCGTCCTCGTCGCCTTCTGCATCCTGATCTTCATCGGCTGATTGTCCCTGTTGTTCCTCCTCCTCTTCCTCTTCTTGCACCCTCGCGCGTGTTTTCCTGCCTTCCCGTTTCACAGAAACCTTTTCTTTTTTAACGCGTACTTGGGACGTATTGTCGTCGTCATCATCGGAGGATGCAACGGCCAGACGACGGGCCATGATGATAGTAAGTGGTAAGGATATGAAAGGGACGCGTGACAAGTAAATGAAATGATGAAACGCGTTCCTCGTGATCACGCGTCTTGTTATTCAATGAGTAGCACTCCCTCAGATCCACACACCCACACCCTCACTCATAAGCTCAACCACCTCCTGCAGGCTATCCACCTCCCATTCACTCTTCAATCTCCCGTGGATCTCACGCCCTCCCTCCTCCTCGCCATCCTCGAGTCCATCCTCCGTGTGTGCATTCCCATCGACCTCGACCACTCCCCACACGATCCATCTGATGGATCTGTCACACAAACAAGACACATCCAGACCATCAAAGTATTCTTGGGTGTTCTCGAGACAGATGTCCTCAAGACAGATGTAGGTCTTAGCAAATTAGACCCGAGGCTCCTCGCTGCGGGTGCCTGGGATGAAGTTGTCTATGTCGCCGAGGTTCTATGTTGGATCGGACAGGAACTTGGCCTCGTGCCATCTACTCCTGCCCTCGATCACAAGAAGGATAAAGGCAAAGGTAGAGCGAAGGATGCCCCAGAGCCCTACTCGAACGAAACGCGAACTATGACTCTCTCCACCACTTCCTCTCTTGGTCTCGCGCCCTCCCCATCCACCTCCCAAACGACACCCCACGACCAAGTCCAACCCTCTCCATCTCCTTCATCCACAATTACATTCCTCCCCCCGTTCACCGAAGTCCCACTGCCACCTACCCCCACCACCACAACCCTCCTCTTCACAACCGATCAAGACAACACCTTCCACACCACTATCGCCTCCCCACTCGCAACCTCATCGCCCTTCCGCCAAGGCACATCTAAAACCAAAACACCAGACTCTCAGAAACTGCAAAGTTCATCTCGGACAATACGATTACAGCACGCAGACATACCCCCAGACGACTCCTCCTTCACCCGTCAAACCCCCCCAATCCGTCGAACAGGCTACATCTCCCTCGTTGACCACGACTCCGAACTTTCCTCCTTTTTCGCCCATTCCCTCTCTGTCTCACCACCAATCACATCCCCACCCCACGACCAAACACAAGAACGATCTTCACCACCCGGCCCACGCACACCAACCCGTCCAAACTCGCAACCCAAACCCAGACCTCAACCCCGCTCCACACCTACGCCATCTACCAGACATTCCGAGCCACCCCCGCGCGACTGGAAGGCTCTTCTTTCTGAATCACCCGATTATGATCCTCGCCGGACGTATCTACTTTTACAGCAGCGCACAGAGCTTATGGAAGAACTCCTTCGTATACGGATGTGCCAACGGCCTTCTCGATGATTCCATCACTGTTTCACTAATAATATCTATCTATCTATTGATATATATTCCATGTTGTAACCCCCCTTTTGATCTTTCTGTTTTACATATGTTATTCGGAATAGGTGTTGGTTGGGTATCGATATAATAGTATGTAGTATCATGACAAACGAGCAGGATAGACTATGCGACGAGAACATAAGAAATCGAAAAACCGCGAACGAACCAACAAACCTCTTCCCAACCTCAACTTAATCATCGACTCCCTATCCACCAAATCAGCCTCTCAAGGTACAAAAGTAAATGATACGGCTTATCCTGCCACTGCTCTACTACGCGAAAAATTTGTGGCCAGACCAAATCAGTAACCACACCCCACCAACGCAGACAGGCAAGGAGTCAACTCACAGAAATCGAGTGGATATTATTAATGATCATGGCGCAATGTTTCCTCAAAGTTTTTGCTAACAAAGACCCTTCCCTTTTGCACACAGAATTAACTTCTACATGCGGAATTTTCTTAAACATGCGGAATTTTCTTAAACATGCGGAATTTTCTTAAACATGCGGAATTTTCTTAAACATGCGGAATTTTCTTAAACATGCAGGTTTTCCTCTTTTGCACGTGCAAATCCGAATTCCGCGCGCAGATTTTCTCGCATGCGGAACACATAATACCTATCCATGAGCTACTACGAGAAAATATGCAGCTTACATTGTGTGACGGTATCTCATTTCCGTGCGCAAAAAGTGTTTCGTGCAGGACCTTTTATCTTCGTCCATCGGTGCGCCATAGATCTACAGGTGTTTGAGGGCAGTGAGCCGTCCCGTCTACCGTACCGTATGAGGATGGTGAATCAGTCTTCTGGTACCTATCATACAGGCACCCGTAAACCGTCAACTATGGTTACAGTTCGCAGCCCCAGCATACACACACCAAGTAATGTTACATTCATCGGTAACAAACCGAATGGAAGAAAGGGAGATGAAAAGAAGGGCAGGAAGCCAATAGACAGAATACAAATCATGAAGTTAAGACAGCTATTGAATGAAAAGCACAGCAAGAAAAAACAGAAACGAAAAGAGTGACTAAAAGCAAGATTCAGAACATAAGACTCAACAGAACTCGAGTGCGCGAGATATGAGTGTGTGGAGCACTAATGGGAGGTGCCTCCCGGCGCTGGTTTGAAGGCAACGAACGAGTGACCTCCACACGACTAGTCGCATTAGGACAAGGTGCTTGGCGTCGGAGAGAACTGGGGCCACCCCAACCTCACAGTGATGGTGACACCAGACCCTCCGTCGCAGCTCTCGGCATAGTCCGAAACAAGCACTACGGTGCAATGGACGCACGGCAAGACACTTTGGAGCCGCTGGAAAATGGGACGAAGAGAGGCAGGGACCTTATCAATGGGGATGAACGGGAACAGAAAAGCGAGTACGCCGGTGACTGGGCGGACACTTTTGATGATTTTGAGATATTCAAGGACGGCGGGGTCAGGGGCGGGAAGGAATCTTGATGTGAGTTGGTATGAGGAATTTTGAAACAGACGAGACAGACGAACACATGAAAACCCCACCAGTGCTATGTGCACTGGATGGATGGTTTAAGCCGGGCCATAGCTTGAGCCTGAAGTGTCGTTCACGAGGTCGGAAACTGAGAGATTGGCTGGTGTTGCTGATGGAATGCAGTGGAGGAGTTTAAGCAGCAGAATGAGCAGGGCGTTGACTAAGGGGCACAATGGGTGACCAGTGAATTGTTTTCAACGGCTAGCGTATCCGCCCGGTTGTGTCTGTTGGATCGCTGATGCGTTACTTAAGATATCCTCGAGACTAACGATTTTGTCGTCTAAGGATCGAGTCAAGAAAACATGATGTGTTACACGTTGAAGTGTACTAGCATGATGATATCCTCAAGCAGCATGGCCTGCTCCTCTACTTAACAACACGGGAAAGACCGTAGTAGAATCAACTCATTAGACCTAAAAGGAGAGAATGAGCAGATGAGGGAAGTAGTGAGGAGTGTCGGACATAGGGAGACCATGGAACGTACCAGTGGTCTGTAAAAATAAGAAGAGCGGCGGCCAGAGTAAGGACGATGAGCTATGTAAATAGCTTTACCAAAGAAAGGAACGTCGATGGCCAAAGCGAATACGAAATGAAAGTTGGCTGGTTATCCTCAACACTTGACAACATGTTGTTTTCTTGAGGGCAATTTCACACCCATCGATCACAGGTGGTACTCCGCAGCATATAATATATAATGCATACATGAACGATAACAGTTCGGTGGTCGGCAAAGAGATCACATCAGCGTCAAACCCAGAAGGTTGCATGTCAATAACAATAGTGCAAGTACGCGGAACCTGACAGGTGATAAAAGATACATGCGCAAAATGACTCGGGATTCTTCAGACGCCCCTTCAAGCTGCGAGCGATCCCTAGCCTCGGTTCGCGGAGGATTCAAAATCTGAGGAAATATCAGATCAACCCCTATCAATGGTCTCGGCTTTCGAGGCTAAAGATGGCACACTGCTCGCAATAAATCGTGAGGGTAGGTGCGAGGCAGCTGGTAGTCACATCATACAACTTCCTGAACAACTTCCGATCATGTGCTCACTATGAGATTCGATTCCTATCACCCCTTCTACCATTTCTCAAAGGTCTTGATGATGCTTCCTTATCGTCCTCTTCCACATGCTCCACAACCCAAAAACAATTCTTTCCCTTCCTTTGCATCGGCACGCATTGTGAAGACGGCAAGGTATACAGGAAATGAAATGATTGAGAGGAAGAGCCAATGCCCAGTGGTGCAATCGGCTCTCAAAGCCTCTTTGATCCAACAGCAGCAATGTTCTTCCGCCCTCTCATCACTCTTAGCCTCTTCGGCGCCGCTCTTGTGACTCCATCCAAGAAGACAGACAGCCTCACTGTCTTGGTCACTGGTCCTTCTGGAAGCATCAGCTCCATTGACGACCTCAAGTTCACTGTCTCTGTTACCAACAACGGTGCTGGGCCAGGCAAGATCTCGAAGTATGACACTGTCCTCGATGACAAGCTCCCGACTAGGTCCTTCACTGTCACGAGGGACGGTCGGAAGTCAATTTCGCTGATATCAAGGTAAAGGGATTCGGATGTTGAGCCTGTTTATGGCTTGGCATGTAGATGACCGTCTCGTTAGAGGATGCTAATGACAGTGCGTACGCTTCCATCAAGCCCTGTGAGACCATCACTATGAACCACGAGGGTAAGGGTCTAGATCCAAGTGCTATGGATATCAGCGGTTAACAGCATATTCCTCTGTGCAGTCACCCATCTCTTCGACTTCGCCGCTGCTGATCCCGGAAATTTTACCTTCTCCCCCGTCACAAATTTTGCCATCAACGACAACGCCAGCTTCTCCGGAGTCACTGCTGCTTCGAACAACGTCGAAGTGGAAGTCACCGGTGACCTTGCGAAACGCGAGCTCCCGGTGCTCAACAAGCATGATGTTGGCATTTGCATAACAGCCTCGCGCAACCCATTCCTCTAGCTCCCGCACATGAGTGGTTCATTGCTTAAGCGCGACAGTTAGGGACGGAAGCTGACACTGACGTCAGTTTTGCAGTTTGAGCTGTATGAACAATTTCTGTGCTTGCTCTAGTGGTGTTACTATTTAAACCGTCGTCTCGACCACCAACGCGAGGATCTAGTCGAATCATCCTTCGTTCTCAGACTGACCATTGTTCGATAAACCTACTACTGCCATATCTTCTTCAACGAGGTCCCGACTTCCAGCCTCTGCACTAGCACCTCTGCCTTGGACGAGGTACGATCCAGATCCTGAGTCAAATCCTATCTATAATCTGACGGATGGTTCTCTTTGGCTCGCTTACGCTGTTGGTGGAACCGACGACATCATCTACGGCTGCTCCAGCGACCAGGGTCTCTCCAACTCTAACAAGCTCGCCAACGCTGGCAACTTCAACGTGAGACCTCATTTGACTATGGATGAAGAATTTGATGGCTGATGCCTTGAAACTAGTGCTTCATTAGCTCAGGTCTACCCTGACACCAGGTGCTGAACGGTCTATCCGGTTAGACTGGAGGGTTCCCAGTTAAAATGAATAGTTGGGTTGTAAAGTAGAGTAGAAATTGGTCTGCTTAATGTAAAAATATGTTGCGAATATGTTACCCACCGATGTGACGGTGATTGGTTCTAGCCGTCCAGTACAGAAGGACGGAACCCTCAGGGTTGGATTTTCCCCGATGACTGGACGGCTCCATAGAGGTAAAGGCTAAAGATATCATGTTGCTATACCCTGATAGCTAATACCTCAGAACACAATGCACTCAATTACTCGTGACATACATAAGAGCCAAAAATACAACAAAAGTTATACTTAAGTCACGGAACAAATGATCATCCAAATTGCACGTATTGTTCATCCCAAGAAGAATATCTTCACTGGCATAGACCCGCCTGCCTTGGAGCACATCTCTGTGAGACGGTCAGTCCAGCGCCCTCCAGTGGGAGGTGCACTGGAGGGTATTGGTAAGGACTCGAAGCTCAGTAGGAGCGTCAGTAGGAGCGTCGAATCTTCAGGTGGTTGCGGTATGGATGGTGATGATGTCGGAGCTGATGAGGACGTTGGCTGGTCTGCGGGAGGCAGGGAAGTGGGCTGAGGTGCTGGATGGGAAGGTGGAGGTGTTGGTTCAGGAAGAATAGCACCCGCCAGTGAATCACGTTCGGACAAAGTGCCTGGTATCAAGAGGATAGGGAGTAGCCATGTCGCAGTGAGGGTGACACCAAACCCTTTGTCATAAGTCTTGATGAACTCCCAGCTATACGAGATAAATATTCCAATGTGTTTGACGTATGGCAAGATATCTCGAAGTAACTGGAGTTTGGTATGGAGCTGGTTGTCGGGAAAGTCGTCCAATAGCCAAGTGAGTGCTCTGGTGATTATGGCGGCACGTTTAGCGGCTACGATATATGTATCATTGAGCCTATCAATGACGGGAGGTGGGAGGAGACTCGACGTGAATCGGTATGGGAGTTTTGAAACTGAGGAGATAGAGACATACATACGATAGCCCCACCGCATGAACTGGAAGGATAGTTTATCTTTAGAAGGGATCTCATTCGGTGTTTCCTGAGCCTGAAGCCGTTGCCCGTGAGTTGGGGTACTGAGAGATCGGCTCTTGTTGCCCATATTTGACCTTGGAATTGCGAACTCTGGTGTGGTACGGTCTGTTCGATCTTCAGCGACCACCTCGGATCAGCCAGCTCAACCAGAGAGTCCCGGATAGGGAGGAGTGGATTTTTGCAGTGGAGTGAGCAGGCGTTGGCTGAGGGGCTTAGTGGGGACAACAGACAGCCGGTGAAATATACTCGAATGCCGGTGTATCCGTTGGGCGGTATCGGTGGTGGTAGCTGGTGCGGTTTTTAAAGAGGATATCCTCGAGGTTGGCAGCCTTCTCGCACGTGAAGATTGTGAGGATTGCGCCGAGGAAATGTGTGTTACACGTTGAAGCTTGAAGAGTATCACTACAATAGACCTCAAGCAGCATGGCCTGCTTCTTTACTCACTGACCGGGGAAGATGGTAATAGAATCAGTTCATTAGCCCTGAAAGCAGAGGATGTACCTCTAGGTGAAACGTTGAAGGGTGCTGGATACACGGAATGGGATTGATTAACATTGATTCCTCGATAAAGTTGTCTACGTTTTTGGACCGGACAGGAACCCTTTTTTCGCCTATTCCCTCTCAGTCTCACCGCCAACCACATCACCACCCCACTATCAAACCCAGGAACGATCTCCACCACCCGGCCCACGTACACCAACCCGTCCAAAGTCGCGACCCAAACCCAGACCTCAACCCCGTTCCACACCCACGTCATCTACCAGACATTCCGAGCCACCGTCGTGTGATTATTGGAAAGTCTTCCTTTCCGAATCGCCCGATTACGATCCTCAAAGGACGTGTCTACTACTACAACAGCGCACGCTCGGAGCTTATGGAAGAACCCCTTCGTATACGGATGAACCAACGGCTTTCCCGATGATTCCAATACCGTTTCACTGACCTATATATCTATTGATATTGATTCCATGTTGTAACACCTCTCTTGACCTTTCTGTCTTTGTCTTATTCGGGACAGGTGTTGGATGGGTATATCACTGATGTACTACTATGTAATATCATGACAAGGGAGTGGAATGAAATATGCAAACGAGTAAAGAGAAAATAAACCAAAAAACCCCAAACCATCACGTCCGTTGGCCCTCCCCGGCCTTATGACAAACCGGACACCCTCTTCCCAACCTCAGCTTAATCATCGACTCCCTACCCACCTAATCAGCGCTCCAAAGAAACGGAAAGAGAAACGCCACTCACAGCGCAACACTGGCACTAATCCCCTTCCTCCCTCCACCGAATCCAACATCATGCAAAAACGGCTCCAAACTCCTCGTCGAATCCCCTCCTCCCCCTCCACTCCCATCCAACACACACGACCCATGCACAACATGCCGACACAAAAACAGTATCAACAACGACTGCGGATTCTCCTGCAGCGCCTTTGCACAAATCGGACACGTCGTCTTCGCTATAAACACATCATAAGTATCAACACCCGGAACACATATATAGCTCAAGAAAATCCAAAACACACACCAGTCAGGAAAAACCCACTCGCCTGTCCCCTCTGCAGCTTCCCCGCCATCTCCGCACAATCCCCACCCAAAATCTCCTTACACCCTTCCAACAACGATATCTGTAAATGGAAATCTTGCAAAATCTTGATCAACGCCTCCTTTAATCCAGGGATCTCCAGCCCATTCTTGATCCGACGTATGAGCCGTATGGGTGAAATTTCAACACCGACATTTTCGAGCAGGCCCCGTATAAAGGTTGGTCGTGTTTCAGAGTATTTAAGGAGGTCTTCCCAGAGGTCGTCGTCGGATTGGTCTTTTGCGAATTCGATTGCCTAAGGGAGATGTCAGTTTGAGCGTGGGTGTGGTGAGGGGTACGTACTCGTTGGACATCGCCGAGTCGTTCAATGATGAGGTTGAGAGCTTTCTTGTTATTGCCCATCCGCCCAAGTAGGAATACCATCTCCGGGACCAAATCACGTTCATTGCAGACTTCGTATGCCTGCCGAATTTTTTCAGTACATGACATCACACGAGCACTAGTCACTCACCGTCTCGAGGTTATAATAATTGCTCGCACGCAAGAAATCGATTAACCGCTTTGTGGCGAACTCCGCATACAACTTGACCTACACACATCATTAACATGTTACCACTACAAAAGGGAACTAATGACTCACCTGCAAATCCGCAAATTCGGAAACCAAATGCGGGTCCCTCTCAACCAACGCATCAAGGTACAAAAACAAATAATACGGCTTATTTTGCAACTGCTGCACCACGCGAATAATCTGTGAACACGCCGAATCAGTAATACACCTCACCAAAACAGACAGGCAAGGAGTGAACTCACAGATATAGAGTGGATATTATTCACCAACAAACTAATCGCCTCGCTCTGTCCTGGATCCCCTCCCGCAGCCTTTCGTTTCTCCATCAACTCATGATCGAACTCTACAAGCAACAACACCTGATCTTGCACATCCGTAAACAGGTTATGTTCCTTGATTAACTCGAACACGTTTGGTCTTCGGAGACGGAGGTAGAATGGAAGAGCTTTGCCTGGTTGGCGGTTGGCTGTGTACCTAAAGCACACGTTGGTTGGTTGCTACGCGGACTGGAAGCAAAGGCAGGGCTTACAGTTCGGCTAGACATTCCATGAGAATTACAGCCCCAGGTGTGGAGGATATTGACTTGGGCTGTGAGGAAACTTTGTCTAGTTCCGAACGGACTGCGACGATGACAGCGCCAATATCGTAAATCTCGCGTGGCCACTCTTTGATTGTTTGTACTAACATCTAAACCACAACGTCAGCGCTTAGAGCAACAATGCAGCACTGGGATTACCTGTCGGTCGTGGGCCAAGAAATGCGCGAGCATCATCTCGTACACGAGATGATCCAGCCGTGGTGACTCGGTGGGAACATAAGGTATGATCGCCTACGATCAATAAGCCCCAGTGAAGTGCATACAGACATAGAGCTACTCACTTGCAACTGCCGCTTCTCCGCAAACGCAAAAATCCAATCTTCCCATCTCTTCGGATCATGTCCGCACACCTTCGGCGTCAATTTCGCAGCTTTAACAAACTCGCCTGTGGGATACAACCCATCAGCATTACCCAGAATGCATAACTCTATGAGTCTCATACCTTCATTCACAAGATGGCGGATATACTTCTGTCCAATCTCAACTGCGTTCAACTCATCCTTCTCCTCTCCCTCCCCCTGATCACCCTCCCCTGCTGGCTTCACAGCGGGCCCCGTTTTCTTCAACAATCCATCCGCCTCAATCTTTTCCACCTCCTCCAACGCCTCCTCATACCTCTGCCTCTCCAACAACCACGCAACATGATCCCTCCTATCCCTCGGCCGGACCCTCACAAGATCCTTCGGACTCAATACAACGTAACTCCTGTTCTCCGGATCCAGTCCAGTGGGATCATCACTGCTCACATTCTCAACGAGAACGTAGTCATTACACCCCCACTTTTGGAAGTCTGTGATGGTTATGGCGTCCGCTGCGAGTTCCTCCCCTGCGCGCGAAATGATACGGAGTTCTGGACGTTCAGCCTGTTTACGTGCTTGTTGTGCCCGGTCCTCCGTCATTTCGTCAGTAAAGGTTTCCGGAGGACTGTATGCAATGATAAGGAAGGATGTGAGAGGTGGTGCTCGTTTTTCTGTGGGCTTTGCGTTTGGCGTGTTATCCATAAGCGAGAGTGCATCTTTGGGTGTAGGTGTCGGGTGAGGGACTATCCCGGCTATCATACAATCCAGCTGGAAAACAGCTGTGATTTCGACCACGAAAGGAGGGAGGTTTGCTGTGCTGGAGGATGTTGTGGTCCGTGGTCGTTCACGAATACGAGCGACCTTGATGAAATCGGCCCAGGCTATGAGGAGGGTAGAGTCATCCTGCCAGTGGAGGGTACATTTGAAGAGATCCGCTCGAGGACTATCTGGTGGCCTGTCAATAAATGTAATGCGCGTCTGAGAGACATGGTCGTAGATTTTGACTCCCTACCGAAAGGATGTCTCTCAGGATGGCCTTGGAACTCAGAGGAACGTGGACACATACTAGATCATTCGCCCATGCAATCAATCTCCCCCTCCAGCGTACCTGCCAGATAGGACCTTCACCAGAATGCAGTAGCGTTTCCTTATGCCCCAACCAGCCCTTCTCCCGGAGAACTAAGTTCCCAGCCAAACCGCCGTGGACTAGAGCTCGAGTGTTTCGCTTCCCGAAGTTCGGCTCGAGAGCAACTGTCCGCATAGGTCTCTTCATATCGAACGCATAAGACTCAGTCGTATTAATTGAATGCACGACGACCTGTCCTAAGAACTATATCGTTAGTATATGCGTTTGAAAGCGGGCCAATACACGAACCGTCTATTGACGCCGTTGCTACGAAATCAGCGTTGGTGTCCAGAGATATATCGATGATGGATGCATAGTGTGGTTTATATGACTTGATACGTTTTCCGGTGAGGTCTAAGAGGTGGATAATGCCCGCATGGGTTCCAAGTGCCTATTCGGTTGAGTCGAATTGAAGTTACTGAGGAAACATGGGGACATACCATCAGGTTATGTGATATCGCGAGCGCAGACGCAGAGTCCTTCTTAAGTAGGTCGGGAATGGCTCCAGCTATACGGTCGTACTTCAACGCCGGCTCGTCGTCGTCTTCTTCCTCTTCCTCCTCTTCGTCATCTTCATCTTCATCTTCATCGTCCTCCTCTTCGTCATCTTCCTCCTCCTCCTCTTCCTTTTCACCGTCCTCTCCTTCTTCACCCTCGTCCTGTAGATGTCTGCTATGCCCAGTATGCCGATGACCGTTGACCCGGTGTTCCTTCCCCCGCCGACCATCGTCACTCATGTCAGACAAAGCAGTCGGACTCCTTGCAATTGGCGTCTCATGTTCTCGTGACTCGGGATGCTCGTCTTCATGTTGCAAGGACATAGCGGTTGCAAGGCCTGGTCGCTTGGGTTCAAGGCCGAACGCGTCGACCCAATGCTGCATTATGCTGTCATCATCCCGTGGGAATATCTACTCCTCAGGGGCTAATTCAGATTCCTCCAAGGCCTTTGTCTCCTTCCCTACACAAACGATGTAGCTCAGCTCGCCCCAGTAAATGAAGTGCACCTTAAACCTATGTATAGATAATATATGTCCCCACCGATGAACCTGACAAGTCAGCGATGTAAGACAAATCCGCTTGAGAACAGAAATTCAATCTCATGTATTGTTGTGGAGAAGGATCGACAACTTTTAAAATCTCTAAATTGTGTTACGATGTTAAGAGGACTCGCAATATAAACGTACTATGACTCTACAGCTCCAAAGACCCTCTGGAGACCCTGTGCTTGGTCGTGCCGTCAGTTGGGAATTCGAAGATAGTCAGGAAGAAGACGTTCCTGGGCCGTAGATGCTCAAGCATGAACTCAAGACGTTTCTTCGTGATGTCGATGGTGCCTGTCACAAAGTCCACATCCTTAAATACTTAGATGGATGCCCAGTTCAATTATCGGCGTTCAACTAAAGAACCCAATCACCACGGCTCGTCGAGCTCAAACCTGGCCCATAGTTCCACATGATCATCAAGCGCAATAAACTGGAAAGGGCAAGCTCGCATGCGATGCCTTGCCTCCTGCCTAGGCACGCGCTCTGCCTTTCATGAAACACTTCCCAGTGCCAACCCATCTTGTGTCTTGACAAAGTCCACAAATTTCGGAAAACCAGCGGATCTGCGTCAAAAGCGAGAGTCAAAACATATTCAAGGAATACACCGTTGAATCCGGCTTCCGTTTTTCACCTCTTATCCATGCACACAGGTCCCCACTGGTTCCTTGAAGTAATGTCCATAGAGTCCTGTAGATTCTGAAGCGGGGACATCATTGTGATACTGGGCCGGGCCAACGGCCCTGGATGTTTGGCACCAGCGTGTTTGTCGACCTCCGAAAGCCTACCACCCATTCCGTACAATCGAAAGGCGCAAAAGTGCCAACATCTCCATGTCACAGTATCTCGACCGAAGGCAGGCGCAACAATCCTACAGACCCAAAAGCGGGGTACGCACATCCCAATTCCCCCGCCAGGAACCAAATTTTATTCACACAATTTCCAATTCCCTTCTAGCTGATGTCTCCCGGCCTCCAACGCGCTCGCGAACCATTCCGTCTGCGCAACGCTCTAACAGGCCTCGGGCTTGGACTCTTCGCTTTCGGAATCTACTCATACTCTATCAGTGCCGTCAAACAAGACGTATTTGACGATATCGACGAAGAAGCTAAAGCTCTGGCGCGTGCGGGTACTCCTTCCGGTACCGCTTCAGCTTCAATACCTTCCGCCGACCCATCACCGACACCCGTCCTCGCTGTGGCATCCAAACCGCCACCAATTGCACTGAGCAAGGGTGAGGAACAGAGAATAATGGAGAGTGCGGTCGAGGCTGCGACGGGTATTGGTGGTACTACTGGTGTGCGGCGACAGGAGAGTGTAGATGCGACTGTGACGGCGGCGACAGCATCAGAACCTACGCAAGCATCACCTTCAAAAGAGGCTAGGGGTATCCTCCAGCGCTTGGGTAGGATGCTTCCTTGGTCTGGATCCAAAGAATAAGACTCGTATGGGGCGCGCCTCCGGTTGGTGACATCGGAAAGACATCTTCAAAACGGTCATAGAATAGGGTTTTGTTCTATATAATTTATTCACCCGTCATCCTTTGATTCAATGGACTGGCATCTCGAAACCCACACGTGCGGTTCATGCTACTACAGGGATATACTCTGCTCAGTTATCACAGGCAACTGCAGTCATTTCCGAATTAACAAACGCGCAAAAAGCAAACCCAATACACATGGTGCACGTAAGACTCTAATTCAATGGAACCTCAACCGTATCTCCAACCTCGTCCTCGCCATCATCAACCGTACTATTTGATCTCTCCTTCTCCACCGGCGGCGGGGGCGGAACTTCGATACTCGAAGGTGAAATGACACTCTCCTGGGCTTTCACATGGCCCTTCATCTTCTGCGCGTCCTCTACGATCTTGGGCGACCCACCGCCACTGTCGTTGTCACCACTAGGTGGGGAGGATGGAGGGAACTTGAAATCACGTTTCATTGAGCTGGAACGTCTGTGCGCATCGGTGGAAGTGGGTGGAGGAGAAGACGTAGTTGTTTGCCCTTGTCGTTGTTGTTGATGGCGATTCTCCTCACTGCGGGTTTCGTCCGCTTCTTGTGGAGGTTCGAAGCGGACTATGTGAGATGATCCAGAAGCGGCAGGTAAAGAGCCAGCAGTGTTACGGGAGGGTGGAGGCATGGACGCGCGGTTGGAAGATGTCGCGGCCTTGGGAGTGGACGTGGTGGGTGAATGGTGTAGTGAGGCTTGGGACATGGATTGTGGCCGATTGAAGCCTGCTGAGATTTGTGGTGTGTTGGGTGCGCCGAGGTAGTAAGCTGCAATAGGAACCATCCTGTATTGTTGTTAGTACAGTTGGACAATAAGCGGTGACTTCCTACCCACTTTCTCTCGGCATGACACGCAAGAATCCAATGTGGTTGGACCACTGGTATACTCAGCTGCAATGCACGCTGATATTCGACTCCAGGTGCTCCAGAGTTTCCAGCAGCTTGAGCTCCGGAAGGTGTCGCCGCAGGTGTCGTACACACAAAGTGTGTAGTATCAATTTGAATCTTGTCGCTCCACTTGGCCTTCATCTCCTGCAATGCCATCTTCGCGTTTTCCAGCAACACGGGATCTTGAACATTTCCGAAGCACACACAGATACCTGAAGTATCTGTCATCGTATGCGTTCGAACGCGAAGCAAATTCGAGGGGTATGTGCCGGCAGTTGTTCGGAGGATGAGCTGGAATGAATATTCGGTGCTGAGTTCAAGACCTGAGAGTTTAGTGGAAGTATTGTTGTGGGGGGAGGGTATAGCGGCGAGTCGCTGTCCGTTGCGGTAGATATCTAGTGAACGAAGTTTGGCTGTCGCAAGTTGGATCGGTGGCCATTCCAGAGTTACAGATGTCTGCGTAACATTTCGCAGCTGTGAATGCTGCCGTTAGTGCTGACCTGAGAGGGCGACTGATAAAGAAGCGCACCTGCAGTTTCGGAGGTTCGGGTGAGGCAACACCAAACTCTTTCAAGATTTCCTCCTGCAGCTCCCAAAATTCGGTGTCGCGTCGCTTCTCCTCAGAGTGATTTTGAGTAACTGATATGTTGACTATGGATCCGGTTGTCGCGCCAGGCGGTAGCAGAATCGAAGGAAACTCTATGAGGTGTGCTCGTTCACCGAGCAGAATCTAGAAATGCATCAATATACAGTTGCGGTAGTAGCCCATATCGCCGGTCTTACAGCCATACCAGCATCTGAACTACGATGTCAGTCCGGTACCTGAACGATAGAGCTCATGTGTACGAACCTAGCTTTCCAACGGTGAATGTGAAGCTGTCTGGTGTTGGCATTTTGGTATTCTGGGGTAGTATGTCGTGGTTGTTACCGAGCCTCGTATGCACCGCGTCTGGAGTTGTTCAGTCGATATCTTCCATAAACGGTAATTTGTTCTCATCTGCAACTCGATTTTGTTGTGACTCCGTCGTTGACTCTCACCCAGATCGCTATGGCATGAAATCCAACTACAACATCATCTTCAGGCGCTATGCTCGACGAGTGGTCGAATAACATCCTCCAGCATGATCCCATGCGCCTTTACAGGCAGAAGCGCGACGCCAGCCATCGCGCTGTCACTTCCAAGTACGCCATCCTCGGGTTCATATCTTCTGGAACGTATGGCAGAGTATACAAGGCGCAGAGCCTGGAGGAGGATGGGAAGGTGCATGCTATCAAGAAATTCAAACCAGACAAAGAGGGCGACGTGGTCACCTACACTGGGATCAGTCAGAGTGCCATCCGAGAGATTGCGGTGTGTTGCATTCCAGCTGGGTTCCGATCTAGATCCTGATAATCTGCTCAGTTGAACAGAGAGATTAATCATGAGAACATCGTCGCGCTCAAGGAGGTCATACTGGAAGACAAATCCATCTACATGGTCTTCGAATACGCGGAACATGATTTTCTGGTCTGTCATCCAACTTCTTCCAGTACATCCCTTCTGACATATCTGCAGCAAATAATTCACCACCACTCCCAAACCATCCGCGCGCCAATCTCCCACGTCGTACTCAAATCTCTCATCTATCAACTCTTCAACGGTCTCCTCTATCTCCACTCTTGCCACATCCTCCATCGTGACCTGAAACCCGCAAATATTCTCATCACCTCCAACGGCGTCGTCAAAATCGGTGATCTTGGCCTTGCACGTTTATGCTATGAGCCCCTCCAACCCCTTTTTGCTGGCGACAAGGTGGTCGTGACCATATGGTACCGTGCACCGGAGCTCCTGATGGGCGCCAAGCATTACAACAAAGCTATTGACTGCTGGGCCGTAGGCTGTGTTATGGCTGAACTTGCCAGCCTTCGTCCTATTTTCAAAGGCGAGGAAGCGAAACTTGACTCAAAGAAGAACGTGCCCTTCCAACGTGATCAGCTTTTGAAGATTTTCGAAGTGTTGGGTACACCAGATGGTTTGCGGCGTTCTCTTTCTCCCAGCATTGCTCCGTGCTCACGTGTTGTGTCATTTTAGAGAAGGATTGGCCCGGTGTTGTTGATATGCCTGAGTATCACAATATGAAGCGCCTAGATCCGTGCGTATACGTGTCGTTTTCTGATTTTTCCGAGACTGATGATCGTGTATACACCAGATACACCAACCGCCTGCAAGAGTGGTGTCACTCTCGTATCCGTTCACACCTGGGCTATGATCTCCTTCGCCAGCTATTCGCGTATGATCCTGACAATAGGCTGACAGCAAAAGAAGCGCTCCAACACAAATGGTTTTACGAAGATCCGAAGCCCACATGGAAGTAGGTCACTGCCTCTCGCTCTCCACCAATATTCATACAATTTCTTCTCATGTGCTCTTTCTTTTTGACAGTGCATTTGAGACAGTACCGGTACACCAATTCCCTCCTCATCGCCGCATCACGCAAGATGAAGCACCTTCTATGATGCCTCTCCCCGCACAGAATACGTCCCATCAAGGAGGTGCTGGTGCTGGTCATAATGGCGGTGGTGGTCATGCGGCTGGTCCCTTCGGTCAACCACATTCAAAACCCGGAAGTACGACCAGCTTCACTAGTGTTAGTGTCAGCGGGGGCTACGCTGGCCAAACAACAAATGGTGGAAATGGCCCTAGCAGAAAGAAAGCCAGGTTGGGGTGAGGGCTGGTGAGGGCAATGTTCTGGATATGATTACCCCGGATTTTGGGTTGGATCAGGTGGTGTGTATGATATTTTTAATCTTGAGATGCATAATATCAATTACTGTTCAGCCCGGAAGGCAGCCGCTGTTTTGATAGCCTTGGTGCTCGTGTCGCGGTTCGATAATAGGGTCTACATGGTGGAACCGAACATCGCAAGTATGCACGAACGATGTGATAAGATACGATACCAGAAATACACTTCAACCGCTCACTCCCACCTCTTCGCTAGTATTCCCCTTATCCAGCCTCGGTCAGTGTGCTTCAATCAAAATCAGAGTTTACGCCAGTACAGATATGGATTCAAGATACGGAGAGCGAGTCTTCGTCATATTTAGATGTGCCGAGATAAGAGCGACACAGTGCTTCGACGGAACACCCAACGTTCTGTTTATAGTACCGGCATCATGTGTGGACGCAAACTGCAACCACCTCTATCATGAACCCTTTACATCACCGTCATCGCCGTGACCTTACTTCGAAATGCTCTTACCATCCATTCGACCATTTGCTCGGCTTCGAGAAGCTTGGTGAAGAAAATCATGTGCACTCACTCTATCCAGCTCTATCCACAGCCGTGATTGTCGTACCCATTCACCGGTACCCGATGATCCTCCCTGGTGTTCAACCCTGAATAATGGTTCCGCAAGGCTCCTCGATTATCCGGCGGCGCAGATTTCTCAAGTATGTATAACAAACCCCGACTCTTCCAGCCTTATCACGACACCCTAACAACCAACGCCTCCGCTCAACGGCAGAACACAATTAACTCCACTTCCACCAGGCGCATAACCGCGAAGTTGCGAGGGTCACGAGCTTCGTCATTCAAAGAAAGGATCTTGTGATCAACATGTTTTGAAGGAGGGGGTTCTGTCGCCGGACATCCCGTTCAAATATGCTACTTGACGACTTTGGAAATGCTCGTGGCGGCATGATATAGATGTAGTTGTGGTTCTTGCCTTCTTTTGGTGATGTGCTATGTTCTCACGAGGCTGCAATCTATAGATCTTTGTCTTGTCGATTAGGCATCCCGCCAAGCCTTTTTCGTATTGCTCCCAGCACTGGGGGGCTGAGCTGGCTGAGTTGTCCTCAAGGGTTGCGCTCTCGAGGTGCTCTTTACCTACGTACGTGGCATGCCCCATAATACCGATATATTGCTCGCGTTAACATCCAAGACTAGTCATACAACGCGATTTGTTATCTGTCGTGTCGGATATCAGGGAGATACGACCCGTTGTTTCGCGGTTAAAAATATCCACACTGCTCGCGATAAATCGTGAGGGCAGATGAGAGACAGCTGGTAACCACGTCATACAACTTCCTGAACAATTTCCGACCATGCGCTCACTATGAGATCTGATTCCTGTGACCTCTTCTACCATTTTCAAAGACCTCAATGGCACTTCCCTATTCTCCTCTTCCACATGCTCCACGACCCAAAAACAATTCATTCCTTTTCTTTGGGTTAGCACACATTGCAAGGATTGCAGGTATAAAGGGAACGAAATGATAGAGAGGAAGAGCCAACGCCCAGTGGTGTAATTAGCTCTCGAAACCTCTTTTGTCCAACAGCAGCAATGTTCTTCCGCCCTCTTGTCGCTCTTAGCCTCTTCGGCGCCGCTCTCGCGACCCCATTCAAGAGGACGGACGGCCTCACCGTCTCGGTCACTGGTCCCTCTGGAAGTGTCAGCTCCATTGAGGACCTCAAGTTCACTGCCTCTGTTACCAACAACGGTGCTGAGCCGGTCAAAATCTTGAAGTATGGCACTATCCTCGATGACAAGCTTCCAACCAGGTCCTTCACTGTCACAAAGGACGGTCAGGAAGTCAATTTCACTGGTATCAAGGTAAAGGGGTTCGGATGTTGAGTGCTATGGTACAAGCTGATGATTTGGGATGTAGATGACTGTCTCGTTGGAGGATGCCGACGACAGTGCGTACGCTTTCATCAAGCCCGGTGAAACCATCACCGTGAACCACGAGGGTAAGGATCCGAATGCAAATGCTATGAATACCAGCGGTTAACGACTTGTCCCTCCGTCCAGTCGCCCACCTCTTCGACTTCGCTACCGCTGGTCCCGGAAAGTTCACCTTCTCCCCCGTTGCGAACTTTGCCATCAATGACAACGCCAGCTTCTCGAAAGTCGCTGCTGCTTCGAGCAGCGTAGAAGTGGAAGTCACTGGTGACCTCGAGAAACGTGAACTCCCGATGCTCAACAAGCGTGCTAAGGACATTTGCACGAACGCCTCGCAAAAGTCATTTATTGATGCCAGTTACTCTGAGGCCAAGTCGTTAGCTTCGATCAGCTCTTCATACGTCTCGAGCCGTGGCACTTCCGACTCCGTGTACAGGGCCTACTTTGGCTCCAACTCCGCGTCGAGGGTTACTCCGATCTTGAATGCTGTCGCGAACGAGAACTCTAGTTCTCGCACGTGAGTGATTCATCGCTTAAGCGCTCAAGGGCGACGGTTGAGGGCGGGAGCTAACGTCAATTTTGCAGTTTGAGCTGTGTGGACAGCCTTGGCGCCTGCTCTAGTGGTGTTATTGCTTACACCGTCATCTCGACCACCAACGTGAGGATCTAGTCGAATCATCCTTCCTATTCATGCTGACAACTGTTCAATAGATCTACTACTGCAGCATCTTCTTCAATGAGGTCCCGACTTCCAGCCTCTGCTCTGGCACCTCTGTCTCCTCTCGCAATGTCCGTGGTGGCACCACCTTGCACGAGGTATGATCCGGATCCTGAGTCAAGTTTCATCTATAGTCTGACGGATAATTCTCTTTAGCTCACCCACGCCGTTGGTGGAACCGACGACATCACCTACGGCTGCTCCCAAGACCAGGGTCTCTCCGACTCTCAAAAGATCGCTAATGCAGACAACTTCAACGTGAGACCTCTTTTGACTATGGATGAGGAACTTTCTGGCTAACGTCTTGGAACCAGTGCTTCACTACTCAGGTCTACGCTAACACCAGGTGCTGAGCGATCTAGTCGGTCAGGTTGGAAGATCCCCAATTGAATCCAAACGTAAAACCGTAAAATAGAGTAGAAATTGTTCTGCACAATGTAAAAATATGTTGTAAATGTGTTGTCCATCGACGGGCGCTTGTGTGCCAGAATGAGAGCTGACAAAGGGAAGGTGAAATTGAATATTCAGTGATGGGATGCCTTGGATATGTTCCGGCTTCCAATCTTGGCGCGGACGCGTCTTCGATGTCCTTTGCTCAACACATGCAGGCCTATTCTCCTACGACATACTGTTGAAGGTTCTTTGAGCACCAGAAGATACACTATCGATGCAACACAAGCTCCGGAAGAACTGGAGGAAGCAGAAGACTTTGGTCAATACAGTGTCATACTACCACCAGAACCTTTCGTTTTCGGAGTCTCGCACATTCAGCCTCGATACATCCCAGACAGTATCATCAAACCTGCATACGCTCATAACAATGGAAACGAGACGCTGGAAGGAGCGGACAAGCCAGAGAGTATAATCGAGTTAGGGGGGGAAGCTGAGATGCGATTGCGGAATGCCGCGAAGTTGGCGAAGAAGGTCAGAGCCTTTGCTGGGTCTCTCATAAAAGTGCGTTATAAGCCTCTCCTTCCAATTTGTTGTTTTGAATCCTCTGCTCAGGTTGGCGTGACGACAAATGCAATTGACAAAGCTATTCATGATTTCATCCTCTCTCATAACGCATACCCATCTCCTCTTGGATACCTAGGCTTCCCTCGTTCGTGCTGCACCAGCGTCAATAATGTCATTGTGCACGGCATTCCCGACGAGTATGTCCTTCCCCATGTTCGGCTACAAGTCTGTTTACCATAACTCCCTCTCCCCAGTCGGCCATTAGAAGATGGGGATATAGTCAATATAGACATCACAGTCTACCTGGACGGATACCACGGTGACACCTCCCAAACGTTCCTAGTGGGCAACGTCGTGCGTACCCACGTTTTCGTTCCTGCCCTCGATCCTTATTCACTTGTAGCATCTCAGGACCAACCAGGAAGGGAGTTGGTTAACTTGACCAATCGTGCACTCAGAGCTGGGATTGAAGCCTGTGGGCCTGGTCGCCCGTTCAGAGGTATAGGGAAAGCCATCTCGGACCTTCTTCCCGAGAACTATTCCGTGTCGTCTCAGTTTACCGGACATGGTATCGGGACGTTTTTCCATACGAGGCCGTGGATCCTCCATCACAGTAAGTTAGTGTCATCCTGCCTGGCCGCACCTAGTGCTTCCACCCTACTTATTCAGAAAATGACGAACCCGGAATTATGAAGCCCGGGCACTGTTTCACCATCGAAGTATGTTTATATCCAGAACGTCGTGTTAGAGTGTTGGCATTGACTGGTTCTAGCCATCCATTATCCAAGGACGGAACCCTCAAGGTTGGATTTTCCCCGACGACTGGACGGCTTCCACAGAGGTAAGCGATGCTCTTCGTGCTTCACGTGAACATGTATCTTATGATTGGTAGAACTGTGCAAGGAGCGCTCAAGCAGAGCAGATGATTCTGATCACGAACAACGGCGCTGAGGTTCTCACTGAGTGAATGAGCAATCCTGGTGCCAGGCTTTATGCACGTCCTAAGGCGGGCGCTACCATCTGGTATTGCCAACGGAGTCGACACATGTTTGGGGGGTGGGTGACCCACTTATGTGCACTGGGCGATGTTCCAACGGTTACCCTGGGGCATCCTTCGCAGAAGGATGTTTCTAGTGGAGGGGGCTAGAGATATCATATTGATGCAACTTGATATTTAATGAGAGGTGGAATATAATGCATTCAACTACTCATCGCGCGCGTAGTTAAAAATGTAACAAAAACTATCCCTGAATCATGAAACAAGCGGCCATCCAGAGTGTACATATTACTCATCATAAGAACTATTTTCCTATCATACACCCGCTTGCCTTCAGGTACCTCATATCTTTCCTTTACCTCCTCAATCTCAGACAGGCAATGCAACGTCCTCCGGTGGCAGAGGAGAACACTTCAATGCAGGTCCTCGGAGGAGTCGTAGGTCATTCGGATCTGCAGGCGGTGAGGGTAACATATCTTGCGCGACTGAAAGTTGATGGGGCATGGATCTGGGAATGGAAATAGACCTGGATACATCCATTGAGATGGACGTTGGGAAGGTATTAGGGGAGCTCGGATTGGTGTTCGCAGGTGATGGGTACGCTGCAATGTTAGGTGGCCGTGTTTGTACCGATGACAATTGAGACAATTGCACCTGGATTTCAGGCGCAGGTCGAGGGCTCAAAGGTTCTAGCCATCTTTGCAGAAGGACGGGTGTGCTCTCATTAAGGCTTCTGTTTGCATGTTCTAGAGGCGAGGGAAGAGATACGCTTGGAGCTGTGGTGAAGGCGACGGTGGGAGGTGTGATGAGGGGTGTTGGGAAGGGTTCGGAGGTCAGCAGGCGTGTCGACTGTTCAGGTGGTTGTGGTGTAGATATTGAGGGTGTTGGAGCCGATAGAGACGTAGGCTGGTTTGAAGTGGGCTGGGGTGCTGGATTGGAAGGGCAAGGTGTTGATTCAGGCGGAATATGACTAGCCGGCCAATCGCGTTCGGACAAGGCGCCCGGTACCAGGACAATAGGGAGTAGCCATGTCGCAGTGATGGTAACACCAAATCCTTTGTCGTAACTCTTGATTGCGCCCCATCTCCACGAGATAAATTTTCCAATGAATTTAATATACGGCAAGATGTGTCGGAGTAACTGGAGAGCGGGACGAAGCGCGATATGGAAATCATCGACGGGAAGGTTGTTGAATAGCCAAGTGAGTGCGGTAGTAATCATGGCGGCAAGTTTGGTGGCTTCGAGATGGGCATCATCGAGCGTGTCGATGACGGGAGGTGGGAGGAAACTTGACGTGAATTGATATGGGGAATCTTGAAACTGAAGAGATGGACATACATACGATAGCCCCACCACATGCACTGGATAGATAGTTTGTCTTTAGAAGGAATCCAAACCCGCGTAGCTTGAGCCTGAAGTTGTCGTTCACGAGTTCGGGGACTGAGAGATTGGCTGTTGCTGACGATGGGAAGCGATGGAGGAGTTTGAGGTGACTCTGAGGTGACGACCGGCACTGAGGGCAAGGTGTTCGCCCATGACCAACCTGGAAGCGGAAGCTCTGGTACAGGATCTGGCCCATCTACCCCCTCGTCTTCAGTGATCACTTCAAAATCGGCCAATTCGACAAGAGAATCCCGGGTAGGAAGGAGTGGAGAATAGAGCATAACACTTGGTGAATTGGAGAACAGACCTGGAGTCTCATCATGGTCGCGACGTAGATCTCTATTAAGATGAGGGTTGCGGCCTAGAGAATCGCATTGGTGTTGGAGAGGCATCGGATTCTAGACAGTCTCTTTGTGGCGGAGTGGGCAAGACGTTAACCGAAGGGCCCGATAGGGACAACGGATGACCAATGGAGTGTACTTATTCAACGACCAACGCACTCGGTTTGTGTGTGCGATATTAGCCAGTGGTTCGGTTTAGGGTTCTAGAAGACGTTTCGTAAACCTCGAGCATCGCGCCGAGGAAATGTGTCTTGCGCGTTGAATGCTAGTACAATGATGTCTTCAACAACATGTCTCGCTTCTTTGCGCATTGAATCGAGGAAGAAGGTAATAAAACCGTTCGTTACCACTAAAAGCATGAGTGAAGAGGTGAAGAGTGTCGGACGGACGGATACCGTGGGATTGCTTGAACATACAAGATAAGAATAGTAAAAGTGACAAGAAGGGCAAGTAGGGGGATAGGAAACGGCTCTGTCAAGAGAGGACACTGAAGAGGTGGTGACCAAGCAGAGCTCTTAAAGTCTCGTCGTACTCGTCTGTTGGGCTGGCACTGGAGTCGAGATGACGACCACACGGTATGACGGAGCACTGGTAGCTGCTAGGCACGGTACGATGACTCACACATGTATCATATAAGACGGTCCGACGCACTAGCGAAAATATAGCTCTGACACTTCTCTTGACCTTGAATCCTTACCTTCCTCAATATCGTCCTAGTCTGCTTTCTTTCGTTTCGTTTGGACTATGGTGGCCAGCCTGAGTACGATTGGCTGTTTACCCTTGAGGCTATAAAGAGCTATGCACTTCGTCGTAGTGTATAATATATAATGAATGTCTTAGTTCAGCCCTTAGCGAAGAGTTGAACCCGGATGTTTGTGCGTAAATAGGGGCAGCAGTAAAAGTACACTAAGTCCAGTGAATGATAAGAGATACATGTACAAAACGACCTGACATTTAGATAGCTCGACACGTTAACAATTCGAGATCGATTAGCGAAGGGTTGCCTTGTTTGTTGATCGCGCGAGTGAGTGCAGAGAGTGAGTTATAGATGTCTGGGTCACATAAAATTGGCCAAGAGACCGGGGGAGCCATCGAGGTCAGAGAGAGGGGAGTTGGGTGAGGGTCGCTGTTCATCAGTCGCATTAGCTAGAGGGAAAAGGCTTGATGAGACAGGCGATATATTTTGGGGAAACTGGTGGTTAGAGGGGGTAGCCCTCGTGATAGTCTGCTCAGGCTGAGGATGAGCTGAGACCTGAGAGACAGAATTGTAGGAGTCAGGATCGAGGAGTTCCACAACGGCGAATGATATAAGTGCTTGGTGGCCCTGTTTAGTTTCGTATTTGTCCCCCGTAGAAGTAGGGATTTGACGGAAGCTCAGGCTATCGTGTTTCGCGGCTGGTCTGCCCATGTGGGAATTGTAGTGAGGTTTTTGGTCTGAAGGTCCTGGTTGGGATAGGATGCTAGGTGTGTGGATGGGACCCTGCTGACTCTCGCGCTTGGCACGACGATGGTCTACAAACTGTTCTGCCCATTGTTCCATTTTGGGTGCAATATAGGGCTCGTATATATACTGGAAAATGGAGAGTGTCAGTGCACCAACCTACGAATACGGCTGATACCTCAGGATGACTACCGTACTTACTTCCTTGATGGCAAGAAGAGCACCGACCGCCACTATGATACATGCCACGGGTACCGCTGCATCTCGTAGTGCTCTGGGAGCTCGTGGAGCGGGAACTCGTGGCATG
>JAEUWS010000605.1:0-58834 GCA_018524945.1 Podaxis sp. C-F-92630
GACTTTATGAAATATTATATATAGATCAACTATATATAAGTCTGGATCATCAGAAGTACAAAACAAGACATTCGGATCAGTCAAACATATCAAAGTCATAACGATTCAAAGAATACAAGTACAAATCGTAAAAGAAAACATAAAAGAAACAAAAGATAAAGAAAATCATAATTGTGAATATATATAATATATCCGACTTTTGGCGTATATTCATAACAGGGAGTAAACAGAATTCAGGAATGGCCTTGACCTTACTGAGAAAGTCAGACATTTGCATGCATTTCAGACAAGATGTGAGTTCATTCATAAGACTGAATAGCCAAGGTAAAATATCACAACAGGTATCAGGGCAGGCCATGGATGCAATCATGTAAAGGGGGTCCACAAAGCAACTGAACACTAGCTCACTGACTAGAGCTTTCAGCTAGCTTGATGCACAAAGCAGAAAGCTTTGCTAGTAGAACTGAACTTGAATGTGTGGTGTCTTAGCACAAAACCTAATGCACTGATTGGGAGTTGCATTCACTAACACTTTATCCTTCTCAACAGAATGTTGATTCATGATCAGAGTGGTGATGGATGTTATGGAACCACCAGTCTTCCCTACTGCCCACCCCTGTGGCCTTGCCATCAGCAACACCATCCTACAAGAGCTAGGATTTCCCAGCAGTATCTGAGATGCCATCCCTACACAAACAGCCCACAACATGACTAACCTAAACTCTGAAGTCTGAGTGCCACATGCCTACAGCAACTCAGCCTTTGCCAACTGATGACTCCCTGGGCATGCTTCATTATTCTCCACTGACTGGCCTACCCCTGGCCCTATCCTCTACCCCACTGATCAAATGATGACTGAAGTAATCTGTATCACATGGGAGAATGCTCCCTTCACACACATCTTTGACTCAGAAGGATTCTACACACAGACAATCTACAACAACTTTGACATCTCCTGGGCCCACAGATGGAAGATGCTACCATACACAGGAGAACCACTTGTATTCATCCATCCCTATATGTCATACCTGCTGGAAGTCATCCCTATCATTATCAAATATGAAGTACAACATGGACTCTACTTCTGAGAAGCAGAAGTCTACTGATATGACCTGCAGTCCACAGAACTGCCTTCCATTCCACCTTGCCACACACAGCTGTCACCCCTATTCACTATTGACTTGAATGTTCCACCTCTCTGTGATGACAACCCCAACCCAAAAATTAACAATACCTCTGCAGTCAATGAGAATATTCCTATCAGCAAACCCCCTCCATACCTGCAGCCTATCTATGTCATTGCCCCAGAATCCTCATCATCGTCATCATCACCTTCTCCCCATCACAGCCCACTCATCAAGTCAGACTCCTCTGACTCTCCCCTTATTGGCAACTTCACCATTCTGCACTCCTCCTCATCCCCACCCACAATGGACTCCTCGGACTCCTTGCATATCCATTATGAAGATGATATGGACTTGTAAAGTAGTTCTTGTCTCTCCCTCTCCTTGGACTAAAGTTTTGTCTCTACACTTGAACTTATTCTTGGCTTGATAGTTAGTTCCCTTCTATCTTTGGACTGATTCCACTCTCAATCTGATCTATGAGTAAACTTGTTATCTATATCTCTGTAGTTACTGATCTGCAGCTTCATAGTTACATATTTTCCCTGATCCTCCTGACTCTAACAGACTTCTAGTTATGATGTAGTTACCTACCCTCTTTGGACAGTAGTCATAGCTTAAATAGCCACTCATGTACCAGGAAGTGCAAGCTTCCTATATTCTCAGAACTATAAAGCTTTACCTCATATTGCCTTATAGCTTGATGTTAGTTGCAATCAGTGTGGTAGTAAACTCTCTATTGGTCACATTCTCAACTGATAGAAGTTCAACCTCTTAGTGTGCTTAATTGGACACTTGCCTCACCACCTACTTATGCAATCCTTCTTGGTAGGACTGTGCCTTGTGCAACCTCCTACTGAGATAGCTGCCCCCTGGCTTAAGCTCAGGTGACCAGTGATAAGGACACCCCTAACAAAAACTGATACTTTTCTAACCCAGGAATTTGTGTGGAGAGGAATGGATTCATAGTCATCCTGGAGGCACAAATGCACACTTTGCTGTGTACTGGAAGAATTTGCCTTTGGATGAGAAAAGGGTATCATTCATGGATGGTCTAATTGATATTCATGGCTCTGACTGACACCCATCCATAGGCTTGGTTCATCAAGTCAGAGTGCACTGCTACAGTATGGAGATCTTTCATTTGAGCCCTGTGCTACTCATAGAATTCCTATAGAAACCAGCCCATACTTGAAATAAGAAACAGTGATTTCATGCACTACATGTTCCATATCATCCATTGAGTCACTAATGTTGGTGTAGGTCTCTTGATCATTCTCACTTTTTGTCATCCCTTTTATCCTGCCCACCCCTTTCCACACCTTATCCTCACTGGAATTCTGGTATTACTGGTCTCTGAAAGCTTCACATCTTCTTGGTCCTCATTGCTTGCCTGCTGCTCAAGGCATCTGTTTCTGCTTGCTACCTGAACATAACCACAAATCCACCTGACACTCACTTGTTTCCATGATGACATTCTCTTTGTAAGTTCACTGTCTCTCATCTTAATCACCTGCTGAGTCACCTAGCTTCTGGTATCTCTTTCTTTGGCTCAGTCTTTATGCATCTATGTGAGTACTCTCTTGGTCCAGTTTGGTTGCAGTTGACTGATCTAAACATGCTCCAGTGCTCAGATGCCCAAATGCTCAAGCCATCTGTTCTTGCCTGGAATGGTTCTCCCTGGTTTGCATGCAGTCCTCACCTCCTGAACCACCCCCCTTCAGTGCCCAAGTCAACTGGTCACCATGTTCCTTCTTTCCTTGGCTATCACACTCGTTTTGCTCCTCATTTGTCCCTTTTTCATTCACCTGAACCACTTTCTTATCCCATGTTTAGTGCATCATCTGATCTTGGTACTGCCTTTGAATGTAAGTCCTGTGTGCCTTTTTTGGCAGTAACAAGCTAACTCAATCCCTTTATAGCATTCAAAATGGCTGGGATCTGCCTCCTGCTGGCCCCTCAACAGATTCCAATAGAACATGATTGCCTAGCTCAAGAAGATTCAAGGTAGCTCAATCCCAATATCCCTCAATTAGATGCAATGTAGCGAGATTTTATGTATTAAATGACACTGAAATGTAATGAATTTACATTGCACTAGAATGAGTGTGATTGAGGTTAGTTGAGGCTGGAGAAAAAACATTTTTTTCTTGACTGCAGTGTTGCTCAATCAGCCTCAAAAAAGGAGTAAATCATGAAGGTGGGCTGAGTTTGATTGTGATCAGGTTGGAACCTGGTTAGCCCCAACCAGCCCCAATCAACTTCTCACTGGGACTCAAGTCTAGACCCAGTGCTGAGATACGATTTGTATGACCTTCCAAGCACCAGCTTCTTGCCTCGATTTGGCGCTGATAACAAATTCTCATACGAGATGTACCCAGAAACGAGAGGCTTGTGCATAGCTGGTGTTCCCAGGCAGGAAGGCTGTGTAAACTTGATCCTTGAGAGGAATGCAATCATCACTGAACTGATGAGCCCTCTTTTTTTTTTTTAGCAAACTCAGGCCATACAAACATCGCAGCAGAAGTTCACATCCCCCATCATCGGACAAGATTGTTATTTACAGTGAGCAGCTCACAGCCCCATAAGTACAAAACACAGAATCTGCATCAGCTAATTTTACTCTCCTCGCCTCCACCTCATACCCATCGCTGCCAACGTAGAATGTTCTGGTTATGAGAAGTCCAGTGGACGCCACACAAAGACGCCCGCTGTCAGACGTTCGAGAAGGCGTGACCTTTCTGCTAGAATGTCCGCGCCTTTGACGTGGTAGACACATATGGTTATTGTCAACCCCTCTTCCAAGGAGGCCGCCTCTCCACAATCTAAAAAAAATCCATTCCGAAACAACTTGGTTTGGAATTTGTGATCCTTAGATAGGTACTTATGACCCAAGACAGTATTACCCCCCCCCCAAATGGGGATAAACCGACCTTCGGTTCGTCGGGCAGCATTTGGACACAGGGAAGATTGCTCCCAGATATTAGAAATGCATGGCGTGGGATTGATTGACAACTGTATTGTATTGGAAGCTCAAGCCAATGATGATTGTATCCCGATAAAATAGGCATATCAAAACTTCCTGCCCTCCAATCAGATATTGCCGGCACATGCTAAACCTACGAGAGAAAACTTGGGAGACATATAAAAGAAGGCTCAGCAAGCAAACATTTGCCCAACGCACAACCCACATTGCGAACAGCCTCACACCCTGATGCGTGCCAATTATCCTCTATTCTTCTATTGTTTGATTTCACTTGGTGTGGCTACTGCCCACTATCACGTCCCCAAAGGGCCTGATGGTAGATTCTCACTGACGATGGAGTATGTATGAATTTCTATCTCGAGGATGCTATATTCATTATGCACATTCAGTTGGCATATGGAACCGAATCCACCGGTTGTGCACAATGAGCACACCCAGTGTCACGGATCTAAGGCTATACCTCCCTATCCTGTCGGACTTGGCCCCAGATGTGCTTCGTTCAACTGTCCAACAGCTGCCACGAACTGTCAGGAGGCTAGACCAGTCACTGTAACCGCCACTACAACGGTTACCATTTATCCAAGGCAAACCGATGGACCAGTAAGTCCTCAGCAGTCACGCCGCCGAGGGCGACCACTCAAAATACTGTGCTCCTCAGATCTGCATGCAACCTTCCGCAACTGTCCCACTACGCCGAATTTGGAATCCTGTTTGGCAGGATCATTTCTACACGACAGATAGTCGAGAAGTGACCTACTCGGACACTCAAATGAGATATACAGAGGAGACCTCTCCTGGACGTATTTTCCTGAACCAAGTTGCGGGAACTGTTCCTTTGTGGCGCTGCTACTGGACCGTGGACAATAAATACGACCATTTCTACACTGCCGACGAAGCAGAGTTCCGGAATGCACAAGCCAGAGGATGTGTCGAATATCCTGGATCAGGAAGCATAGGATACTTGTATCCGACCCAGCATTACGGGACTATCGCCCTGTATCGCTTGTATAGTTCACAACGGAAGGACCACTTTTACACCAGTGATCTTGAGGAGCGTAGTAGCCTCATCCGTTTGGGCGTGTACGAGGACGAAGGAGTTACGGGGTATATCTTTCCACGCACGGGGGATTGTAGGGAGTAGCGGATGAGTAGTTGATACTAGTAGTAGTCAGATCCCAACAGGGGATTACCGGACACAAACCTAGGCTCCGAGTTGTAGGCTCTTTTGGTATTCCTTATACAGTTTTGATACGCTTCACTCTTTTGTGTATAACTGGGACTTTGACCAACCCACAAGAGTTTTCGTGTGGGTATAACAATCCGAAGATCAATAAGTCGGTGCTGACAGTCACATCAACTTGCCGTCCGCGGTGTAAACCCCATTCCAAAACCAGGGGCGCGCCACACCTAGCTGGTGCCCTCGGAGCGTCCACGTTCCAACGCATTCTTCGTATATCTACACGCACAGAGTACACGGCAACTTCTGCCTTGGTCTCGAATAGGCCGTAGGGCGCAGCGACGGGCCAGAAATCCTCCCAGTGGCTGGCTTTGGCGGAACAATCTCCTCTGATGTCACTTATTTTTGTGGGTGACATTGAACCAATCATCCTGTCTCCCGTTAGGCTCATAAGTACGCCACTGATGGTAGTTTAACATGTGACTTTACAGTACCAGAACAATTGATTGATATGAGGAGAATTGAATATCTTCCGTGGACTTAGGTCCCGAGTCAAGGGCCTTCCTTCAATGCTATTCTGGTTACTTATTTCTGGACGGGGAGAATAAGGGAATTGCACAGCATTCCGGGGATTTCTGTGAGCGATTCCGTTCTATCTGCCTCTATCTGCAATAACCCTGACGAAATGCATCTAACACTCCTGATTAATGGTTCCTTGATACGTTGGAAGAGTAACTTTGCCCAAGTTATACATTGCTTTTGGGATGGCGGGCGCGATACGCATTTCTATTCCCCTGTTCCAATCATTACGTCCAATCACGCAGCTCGCGAGTCGCCTCACTTGTTGCTTTCTGTGGTCGTTCATCATGCCACCGACACTAATACGTAGTCTTTCACCAAATGGGGCAAGCAGGCTGCGAGCGATTTTGTAAATCCAGATTTTAATTCTCTGGAGATGTCAACTCTAGAATTCTCATGTGGAGCGTTCTTGATAACTGATGACTATTTTTCATATTTCCAATATCCTACACTGACAGTAGATCTTTGATTCTGAGCATATGGTTTCGAGCCTTGAAAGTTTGACATAATGGCTTGGGGTTACATGCTGCTCCGACACCGTGATTAAAACGACACATAGTTCAATTCTACCGTTGGCACCTCGTGATTGTGTTCCGAAATTAGGGCTTCTTCAGAGATCCAGGTGCCCAGCCAGGATTACGAGATGCCCGTTCAAGTTCTCGCCACGCTCCACGGAAAAAGCAGGGCCATTAGCTCACTGTAGCACAATCCGTCCAGCATGTTCACGGGATAAGAATGAAGCCAGCGCGTCGGGAGGGTCGGGTTGAAAAAAGTCCCGTGGAAGGTACCATGGATTTGATTTCGCGATAGTTGTGTTGCGAAATCCATGGTACCCTCCAGGGACATTTTTCATCCGGATCTCAAACATGGCTGCAGTGACACTTCGAAGTTGGCGTTTCCCATTCAAACTGTTTGGCGGACAGCCAAATTCAGGATATGCGAGTGTGAACCATCAGTTACCTGTACAGGATGGATGCTTATGCATATGAATCACACCTGCGCACTTTGCGTTATCCTAGTGACAGAGGGCGCTGATTCACTGTTTATAAATCTCCTTAGACCAAGTTTGGGTAGACGAACAACTTTATCGACATGCATTTCAAGTTCGCCCTCATTGCCCTCTCTTTGATGATGGCCTCAGTCGTCAAAGGCTCCTCTGACGCCAGAGTTCAGAAGCAGGTGGTGTACGTCTATTTCCCTTCCATGGTTGAGCTGTGGTATTGACGCATTGACTCCAAATCCAATTCATAGTTGCCCTATGGACCCCGGCTCGCCCCCGATGCAGTGCAACTGTGTTCACAAGTAATCCAAGTCCGTACCAAGCATTCCGCATACTTTGGTACGACCTCCAACGCAACACAATCTGTAACTTACATCTGAGATACCTTCTTTTCATCCTTCTGTGCATCGCGGACAACAACACAGTGCCAGTCTTGTTCATAGTAGTTCGTTCCCTCGAGGCTGTAATAAATGAGTCGTGTATAGGACTAGTACCAAGGCCTGATGGTCCCCGTGTAAACCGCCCGAGTTCCAATAACAATGAGCCCGTGTCCTCTTGCGGAAGCATTCCTCGCAAGACTTCTACACCAGTAGTCATACCAGAGTTATCTGCCTCTTCCATTACTTCCGAAATGCTCTTGACTCGTATATTTCATGGGAACCAATGTTACCAGGGACGCTGCGATGATACCGCAACTTTTGCTTATGGGGATAGTTACCTCGATCTTGAACGTTTCCATATGGAGCTGTTACCCCCGACGCCCCAGCTTAATCTATCCCGTGTGATCCCTACTTAGTGCTTCTTCTCGGCATCAATGGATTCCCCACATATAGACGCTTACGCTTAGGTTGAGCACGGAGACCCGTGGCTCACCACCCTACTGAGCGCGATTGGTAATTAAAGATGATTTATCAATGTCAACTCACCTTGGGCTAACCAAAATTGCTGAGAGACTGAGTCAGTTGTAGGGACATCAACACCTCTACTTATATTGAAACTATAGAGGCATTCAATCGGCATCACGGAGTCTGGCATCTTTGAGGACACGGAGAAGTTGTCCTTGGGAGTTTCAGCGGAATCCGGACAAAGCCCAGAATTTCTGACATAGAAGTTGACAAATGGGACCATGGCATGGGAACAAGTTACAAGTCACTTTCTGGGGTTCAACGAGCATTATGATTTCATTACTCGATATCTATTATCGGCAACGCCCCTCCGTAAGTTCATCAGAACGTCCTTTGGTTGTCGAATATACACAACGTCAAGAAAATCAATAAACAGGGGATCTGGTGCCTCTTATCTTCTGCTGCTCCACCGTTATTCTCATGCCAGTTCGTAAGTTGTATCCGGATTCCGCAAATTGAACTAATTTTGAGTGTACAGGGTATGAGCAGAAGCCAATCCCCATGACCGCATCGTACTATGGAGTGTCCTATATTCGGATGAGCCCCATGTTCGGATGTCACATCAGTCACTGCTTCCCAGCCAAGGTTTTTCGAGCCAGCGTGACTGAGAGTGACTTCGACCTCAACTGTCGCTCTCTGCAACGTTTTCGTGTTTTGCTAGATAATGCGCGCACAATGTGCAGAGTATTTAATAGTCATTATATATGATTTTTTTGAATTTTATATGAAGCGCGAAGGACGATACAAATGTTCGTCCGAACATGGGGCTCATCCGAATATAGGGCACCCCATAGTATGTTATCACGCGGCCTCCGCACCAGCGATAGGTTGGGTGGAACCAGACGGCGGAAAATACGTTCGGGGAGGATTACTCCCCGACACAGTGCAGTATCTTCCATATGTAAATGTCAAGCCCCTTCAACGATTCTGGCGTCAGTGTTTCCGCCACAGCATGTTCAAGAAACATGATGCTCCAACCTAGATTTGATCTTTAAGAAGATCCAAGCAACCGCCGGACGGCGAGTTTACATCTATATCCAATCTGCAACTGAGAGGGTACCTTACTGTCCCCCTAATCCCCAAGCCACCAGGGTACTGAGGAAATAAGTGATTACCTTCTCCAAATATGGTAATCAATGGAAGAAGAGGAAATACTGATGTGTAAATTGACAGTGGTAATGGTGGTGATTCGAAGCTCCGTGCTCTTGAATTCTGCTATGCCTGTGCCGGAGACAAGTGTCGATGGGGTGAGATTGTTCTCACCAGATCTACCTAAAACGAAACACCATTTGTCGGGAAGCGCTCTAAAAACGTATTATAAGACGGTTTGAGTGGTCATTGTCGCCCAACAAGCAATAGCTTGACTCTTGATGCGCCTCAAGTATTCTCTGCTCGCATTTTGTCTGGGATGGGTTGGAGTAGCTATCGCCACTCAACTCCCCCTCAACTTTGATGGCGCGGCTCCAGCGGGAGTGAACGACGCTCCCGCTCCCGCAGAACATCACAATGAGGCTCCCATGGAAGCGAAATTCATTCCCTGGGTACCAGCTTCTAAGAAAATTCCAGTGAAGATGAAGTATGTATTCAAATTTTGAGAATGATATCGCATTGTTCATGTCGGTGTACCAGCTGTCATATGGAGCCGGGGTCGGCGATTGTGCAGTGCGAGTGCACACCCTGCAGTCCTTATCATCCTCCAGAGCCTAAGCCAGTATGTCCTGGCCCCAACTGCCCATGTCCCGGCTCCAATTGTCCATGTCCTGGCCCCAACTGTCATTGTCCTGGCCCCAACTGTCTTTGGACATGTCCCGGGCCCAATTGTCCATGCCCCGGATCCAAATGTCCTTGGAAGTGTCCCGGACCCAACTGCCCGTTCAAGTGCCCTGGACCCTACTGTCTCTGGGAATGTCCTGGGCCCGATTGTCCTTGGAAACCAGGACCCGGCTGTCCATGCCCTGGACCCGACTGTCCTTGGGTTTGTCCTGGACCGGAATGCCCTTGGAAGTGTCCGGGACCCGACTGCCAATGCCCTGGACCCAAATGTCCTTGGGTCTGTCCCGGACCCGACTGTCCTCCATGCCCCGGACCCTGGTGTCCTTGCGCAGATGGTCATTGCCGCCCCTGTCCCCCCGAGTGCAAGCATTGTACACAAGAATGTCCTGACACGAAGGTTGTCACTAAGACGGTTACTACGACTGTTTATCCCCAGAGCTGCCCCACTGATCACCCGGTAAGCCCTAAACAATCATAACGTCGAGCCCCACTGCTTACGATTGTGGTTGTTCTCTAGAGACAACCCGTACCACACGACAACTGCGCACCTCCTTCCTCAACCATTCCACTCCGCCGCTTGTGGAAACCTGAATGGTTGGACCACTTCTACTCAACAAACGGGCAGGAGGTGTTCAATTCAGGCGGTCATGGGTATCATGAAGAAACCCCTCCTGGCAAAGTTTTCCCCAACCACGTTGACGGCACCGTCGCATTGTGGCGCTGTGCCTTCAATACCGGCGGTATCGTCGACCACTTCCTCACTGCAGACGAAGGGGAGTACAAGAAGGCGAAAGCGCAAGGATGTGTTCCATACGCCGGCTCCGAAAGTATCGGATATTTGTACCGCACCAAGATCTGTGGATCGATTCCCCTGTACCGCCTCTACAGCGAGACGAACAAAGACCACTTCTATACCACCGACGTGGCCGAACGCGATCTTCTCATCAAGTCGGGGACGTACAAGGACGAAGGAATTACTGGGTATATTTTGCCTATTACATCGGGCTGAAATATGCCGTAGGAGTTCGGCTATTCATAGCATCCAATCGTTGCTGAATTCGTACATCTCCTGCTGGAGATCGTTTCCTCACTGCGGACTCGGACTTTTTTCCTCTTGAAATATGCTGTAAATAGTTCTGTATGATTCAGTCGTTTGTGAACAGAACGCAATCTCAAGTACTTACAAATTGTCCTATTAAAACAAATATATGAATAAACATGAGTATATACGCGCTCACCTTGTCTGGACTTCGTTTCCTATTATCCTTCCGCCTGCATTACTTTTACCTCCTCTGCGGTACCAAGGACAAGTCATGTGTAGATTTTACCAGGCACAAGCGAGCCTACCTGTATTGTGGTTTGCGCAGCAGCAGGAGCGCAGGGATTTCCAGTAGTGCAGCCCGTGTAGGAGTTGCTACGTATGAGAAGCCAGTTTGAGATGGGGTGTTCGACCGCGGCATCGGTCGGCGTTGATTCCACGACGAGTAACCATCGTGCCGTTCCACGGTGTACTGGGGGGTGGGGATTAAAGTTCTTGATGATACATTTGATAAAGCGGAATGCAGTTGTTCCCCAAGACTTGAGAGATACACGAGAGACATCTAAGGAGGACCGAAAGATGCGGCGAGCATGACCATTCTAACCTTGAGTTAGGTTTTTGGTCGCAAGAACCAGACCAGAGGAACAATGCGTCGGCTTTCAGGCAGAGAGCCGTCATGGCTCGAAGTTAAAATTCCTAATTTGACGTTCTGAGTGCACCGAGAGGGATCACAGTTCGAAACGACAGAGCACGTGTTCGGACTTTCAGGCCTTCAGGGGCGGCAATGGGAATTTATCTTGCGGTGGTATCTGTCTGGTGATGTACAAGCCAGGTTATCAGCATCTGTCATGAACGTCTAGGAAGTACGTCATCACCGGCACTCAGCACATGCGGAAAAGGCGCCCGGAACCCTATAAAAGAAGGTCTTTGTGAGAATTCCTAGTCCAGCGAGCTGTCACTTCATCCCCGAATGCGCTTCAAAGCTCAACTTTGTATGTTCTTCCTGGGTTCTGCTGGGCTAGCTGTGGCCAGCCAACTTCAGAGCCAAAGTCCCATAAAAATGACGTAGGTCCCAACTCTCTGTAATCATACTTGAATCCAACCATATCCAAGGTGTCTCATGGAACCGGACTCGACAATCGTGGAGTGTGAGTGCAGGCCCTGTGATCCATCGTCACCATCACCCCCTTGCTTGGGCGAGCATTGTTCTCTGCCTCCTCCACCTCCGCCTACTCCCAGCTACGGCGATCGGTTCCCACTGCGCCTCCTGTCTCTGGCGTCAATTGTCCCTTTACCCCATCTCCCTCAACCCCCACCCGACCTCGCCCAGGCGACAACTGATCTCTTGTTCTATCTCCCGGTCCTCCTTGCGCAGGTAATAATTGTCCTGCTGTTTCGTATCCTGCTGCTCGCACAAGAGTTCTTTGCCCTCCTAGTCCGCCTCACACTCCTGTTCCTGGTGGTGAACATCCTTCCAATTCGCTCCTCACTCCGCATCCCGCTCCTGGCGCTTGCAGTCGTGGCAGTCGCCCTTTCCCTCCATCCACAGGTCCTGTACCCTATCCCGACGAAAATTGCCCTCCCCAACTTTTAGATCACTAAAAGGCTTTACGATCCACAGTGACCCTTCAACTCAGACAGGATCTGGACATACTAGCTAGTAAGTCAAATGTCCACGATCCGGGGATTATATGCTTAAAATGATGAATCACCTAGGTCCTGCCGCCAGACTTGCACTGCGCATCTCCTTCCGCCGCCCCGTCCTATTCAGCAATAGAGGGCAGCTGATCTACTGCGGCAGTATTGGACTCGTAAAGGAAGCTTAGATCGACTACGTATTCCATGACCAGGAGTTCGCGCACCTTTCTACCGGCGCGCAGTTCAAAGCTGACCCACACGATGGATATACCCCACTACCTCTAACATGGGGGATCGCAGGCTGAATGTACTTGGGTGCACAGCGCGATACTGTCTCTCACATTATCACATGTTTTGTGAGTGGAAGGAAGCGAACTTCCATCCAATACCAGTGAATGTGACGCAACTTTATTCTCCTATTCTTCAAGGGGTTATGCCGGGATGGTATGTTCGACTACGATCAGTGAGCCGCAACAGCGATTCGGCCCGCGTTACCGTATCCAACGGTCGTTTGGCTCGCAAGGATCCTGTGATTAGTTCTCTATATCGCTCCCCTCATCACCCAAAAAACAATTCCGGGCAACCTCCGAAATGTGTCCTGATAGATAACGATCCAAGAAACGAATACATATACACACTATGACTTGCTACGCGCGGCCATCCGCCTCGACTTGCCCGGTCTCTGCTTCCTTCCACCCTTTCCACCACCAGCACCCTTGCCCTTCTTCCCCCTCCCAGCGCTAGGCCCGAAGTTATCTGTAGACTCTTTCGTATTCTGTTTCGACCTCCGGCCAGCACCACCGAAACCATATTTCTTGTCACGCACATGGCGAGGCATACGAGGTTTGCCTTCGGAGGATTTGTTACGCTTGGAAGGACGGTCGGAGATTGCATCTTCAACTGCGACGTCGAAATCTTCACCATTGTTGTCTTGAGCGTTATCCAACATATCTTTCCGTTCTGTAAAGTCATAAAAATTGGGATGTCAGCCGACACAAAATGACGAAGAAAAAAGTTTGAGACGTACTCCGCTTCAAATTCTTCAACCTGTCCTCCATCTCCTTCTTTGATTTCTCTCTTTCCTTCAACTTCTCAATCTGTACTTGCTTCCCAAACTTCTTTCCCTCCCTTTCTTTCCTCTTCTCCTCGCTCTTCTTTATACTTGCGCTTTCGTTGAGCAAGCGTTGGCGGATACGTTCCATATGGGCGTCGGATTTGACCATTTCGGCGAAATAGTCGGAGGGGCGGGTGAAAGGGAAGTTGTGTTTGGCGGCGAGCGAGCGGGCGGCTTGCGCGCTGTGGAGGGCTTGTTTATAGCTAGTCACGTAAATTAAAGTGATCGGTAGTTGAGAATGAAGAAGTAAGATATGTGGAGATGACGTACAATGCGAGTTCACGGTTGAGATCGTCGTTCACATCGACCTCAATTTTTTCGGGATATGTGAGTGTGAGGGTTTCTGTCCAGGGTAGTGAAGGGTCGAGTTGGATGGTTTGGCGAATACGTTCCAGTGCGACCTGTGGATTGCGAGCGTTAAGGAAAAGTGAGTATGAGACAGACGAGTGAAGAGGAAGAGCGTTGCGCACTTTATTGTCGATTTCAAGTTTTTGTTGAGGCACTGCGTCATCGTCTACGGATTCGACTTCGTCGAGAGGGATAGCGTCCTCTTCTTCTTCGTCTTCGTCGCTTTCACCAACCTCGCCGATCTGGGTAGCCTTTTCACCATCAGCCATTTCTTCGTCCTCTTCTCCATCCTCCTCTTCATCTGACACTTCTTCGTCCTCTCCCTCTCCTTCAGCTTCACTATCTTCCTCACCATCCTCACCCTCGTCTTCTTCGTCTTCGGCACCCAGACTCCTCAACTGCGCTCGATCAAAATCATCTAACCCATCCTCGCCTAGGAGTTTGATAAGCCTCTCCATGCCTTCCTGGTCCACACCCTCATCTTCACTGTCTTCTTCTTCTTCACTGTCCCCCTCCTCATCTACCTCCTCGTTAACATCACTTTCCTCTTCTTCGGCAGCATCCACATCGCCTTCTTCGTCTTCGGAATCATCTTCTTCGTGTTCGACAGGTGGCGGAGGTGCTACAGGTGCAGCAAGTTTCTTTCCCTTGTCTTTGCTTTTATCCTTATTCTTATCGGATTTGGGGCTTGTCGCAGATGGTGGTTGAGGTTTTGGCACAGTTGGTGTGGAAGCTTTTTGTTTGGGAGATTTAGCCATGATTAAGGAAGGGTATATGTTGGAGTTATGAACGCATCCGACAAGCTTTGAACTTTTAATATGTAATGGTGATTTCTGAATTTTTTGGGAGTTGGCCTTGGGAGTTCAACATGCACAAACATTGATTCATTTTTGGCGCCTGTCCCTCTGAGGCGGGGATGATAACATGGTAAGTACTTTGCGTAGTGAGGGTGCAGTGATGCTGGTCGTCGACATTGGTGCAGTACTTTAATATGATACTGAAGCAAAAGTAGCACATAGGTATGTAGAGTATATACATAGTCTGTCAGTAGTTCATATCTATCAATGACAGCGAGAATAAGTTAGTAACTGGTCCATGAAGTCATGAAAGGGTTCCGAATGTGGGTGTAATTATGCCCATCGTCGAGCGGTATAAGATCCAAGAAATCATAGTATCCGATGGACTGTTAGAACAGCCACACGCCCATCTTGTTCGATACCGTGGTTGACACCTATGCGACATGTAATGAGCTAACCTGCGCAATGCTACGATGACAGACTCACCATCACTCCCCGCCTCCAAGAGATCGCTGCGCCACTCTACTTCTGCTTTCCAGTACTTCCCTTTCCAACTCCCACCGGAAGTAGCACGTTCTACGACGTAATCGCGGCCTACACGGGGTGAGTGATGTATTAACAAAGTGGGTGGAACCGAAATCCTACCGAGGTTGTAACCGTTAGGGACTATGCGATGGTTATGCCGGGAGTCCTATGCGGCAATATTAATACCTCCACCCTTCTCAAATAAGGTGCCTACATCTTCTTTTGATGCCCTACACACGTGTGGCTAATTTAGAATATCGAAAACGTGAAAGCGACCGCGCACGCACCCAATGAACCACGCTCCACTATTGGCCAAAGTCCCATTTTGTTTCCATGCGCGGAAGTGGTGCCCTCCTTTATCATATAGTACTTGAGCTGAATGTCTCTTTCTCAGATCACGACTTGTTGGCATACCTGCAAGACTCTCCCAGCAAGTACCCCATATCGGGAAGTAGTGTTGACGAGCGAGGAATTGCTCGGCTTTGCGATTGTCCCCGTCGCCTAGGTCAGCTTCGTGTAGATGGCCATAGTGTAGGCCGAGGCATTCTCCTGAGAAGCCTAGAGATCTGGGGGCGGATCGGATAGGTTCCTATTCACTGTCGAAGGTCACTTACTTGGCATAAGAATGTAGTCCTTCGTCAGTGAGGATAAAGGGGTCGGAGCGTCCGGATACGATCACATTCAGTGGCTCTCCATAACGTTTGGTGGTAAACTAAAAGGTCCTTGAGTGCAATTTCATGATTTTGTGGGTTTCTACCGCACGTCAAGCATCCTCCCACCGTTGGCTCTGGGATCGTACCAACCAGGTAGTTGCTGGTCGTCGTCATCCTCATGTATTGAGAACTGGGTTTTTGATAAGCGCCCGCTCCACAGGTGCGCCCAGTCTGTTCTAACGAGTGATATGTCCAAAAGAGCCGCTGCATACTCGGGTCCGGCGATGGGTCCGAAAGGGATCGCAGAGGCACAGGAAACCCAACAGGCCAGGGAGGCAAGGGCGAGCTGGGAGATCATAGTGAGTCGAGGTATGGAACAGAGGACCGTATATGAAGGTGTGGGGATATATACCCGGGAAGGGCGCCCTAATTTGTTACATGATGCTTGTAGGCGGGACCAATACATGCGAGTGATGGAGCGGACACTGCCCTATATATCTTATCTGGGTTACATAATACAGTCCGATCTTATCTGCTGACATAAGCAGTGACTGAGGGGAGTCTCCGGCCTGGATGTGAACTGTTTAAGGCTCGGAAGACGACCAGACAACGCAGCACTCGGCAACATCGCCACGACAACTCCCCTTTCTCCCTCTTACTTTTTTTTTTTTTTACGAAAATAATGTCTTTGCAACTCCCGCCTGTGTCCCCAACTACTCCTTCCGCCTCACAGACGCACACCCCCGGACATGACGATGCGGACTCGGACGCAGACACTGCGTCCCAGCGTTCCATCTCCCTCGACTCGCCACCTGGCTCCCGCAGGCAGTCCGCGGCGACCTCAGACTCTGACGCACATAAGTTCCTCGCAAATCCCGGGGCCTTCCTGGGCGCTAATGATAAGCGCGAATCAAACCAGTTCACCGTCGACACCGATTTCAGCTCGGATGCTGATGATATGAGTTTGTACAAGCATAGGATGTCCGTTACAGGGGAAACGCCAAATACTAGTGCCGCCCCCTCCATATTTGAGGAGGAGCCTTTGACTGCGACTAAGGAGACTATGTCTATACCTTCCTTGCCTCCTCTCGCATCCACAACTGCTCCTATACCTGCACCAGTGCCGGTCACTGTACCCACGACTACGACATATCCACCAACTGCCCCGCCCACCAGAGATGACACTGTATCCATATCCTCCCTCACTTCCACAACTTCTTCACGCAAAGCAAGACCAGAATCTCTGCTCGTCACCCCACCCAAGGGACCCCTAGTGTTAGGTATCGCATTGGTCGACTTTAACCACTTGGTGTGTGAATACTAACATCACAACAATGTGTCAATTAATGAAGTTTACAGGTTGGGCCTCGAATAGAATGGTCGAAAGGAGGGATTTTCGACGACGAGGAGGTGGCTAAAATTCTACCCTTCCTAGCACTTCCCGATGGTGCCCACCTCGTAAGTCACCTATCCATCAGTTTCTAATGATCTCCCTCATCACCGCGTAGAGTTCCGAAGACTATTCATATTTCCATCTTGTTCCACCTGGTCCGAATACCACCACTATTTTTGGCATCTCGCAAGTGTATTCCCTATAGGAGATTTATATCATGACTTATATGCATGGTTTAGGTGTAACCAACAGATATCTGCCAAGGCGCTACTTGTAAAGGATCCGGATGTTACCCGTTCGACAGTGCAGAAGGCGGTCGTTGTGCTGGCGTCAAAGCCCGTCTTTGGTCCTATTCGGTACGTCATTGTTTTCTGTCAGCAGTTCTAGGATGTCATTGAGGTGCTGTATTTAGGGACAAGCTTCGCGTTGTCACGACTGCTCTCTTCCAACAAAGGTATTTCGTAGCTGTATGCGGCATCATATCAAAGTCCTGATATCCGCGCGTCTCTGCAGAGACTTCTCAGATACCAGCATATTGGATGACTTTGCAGTTACGCTTGAGCCGAGTTTGAGGGGCCAACTTACAGAAAGCGGGCTTTATATGGGTGAGCGGCAATCTTGTGTTTGAGAAACCTATGAGCTCAATGACATCAAATAGGCACGAGCTTGTGCGTTCCTCCTAAACAATATCTTGCCTTCATTCCATGACCGTCACCCTCTTTAACCCTCAATTAGACGCGAGTTTGTCCATACCTTCCGACATCGTACACTCATCCTCGTGAAAGCTCTAATACTCCAAAAGAGGGTGAGTCGAAGTATCATTCGTACTCGTAGTCGCTAAGGAGCGTACTCCGTAGATCATGTTCTTTGGCCACCCCGTGGAACGGTTATGCACGTATCAATACTCTTTGATATCATTATTACCAGGTACAATTTTCTCAACCCTCTTTCTCCTTGATTGTTGCTCACCTACTGTAACAGGCTTGCTCCAGACCCTTGAGGACTGCGGTTCACCACCTCTAGCTAACCGGGCACCAACATTATCCCGCCCCAACTCGCTAAAAACGTCCGACCATAAAAGTATGATGGCATTTATGGGTTTACCACTGGATATTTTTGGCAAGGTACGCACCTCTTGTAGCGTCCTGTTGTACCGGAATGGTTCCTGATACGAAGTTGGTTGAAAAAGGACGCGTTTTTCCAACCGTATCTTCCACTACAACAATTGGATATGACCAAGGATACCCCGAGTTGGTTGTGTGGGAGCACGAATTCGATTGTTACGCAGCAGAAAGAAATTGATTTACTCGTGAACGTACGTCTAACACTGGATCACTTAGCTACCGCTGCTTACCTTCAGGGCTTGTTTGCCCGTGCGGTGTAGGCTGAGACGGGGACCATTGAGTTCCGTAATCCCAAGTTGGAGCGTTCAGCGGGACTTACAGCCGCGGATCGGAAGTGGATGGATGATATTGTGAATGATGTCAATGAGCATTGGGATGATGCGGATCCTAGCAATGGATCGACATTTCAGTGAGTCGTACACCAATATCGTATGTAAGTGAGGGGCTGAAAGAAATCCGACAGGTTTAAGGGTAGTGATGATTATCTACGAACGAAGGCATGTCATTTGTCGTAATCTTTGTAGGGGGCAAGAGCTGATATCTTGGTCGCAGTTTGAGGAGTATATCTCCGCAGCTCTATCATCTGTTAAATACCGAGATTTTGTGCTCAAGGGTGAAGGTAGTGGTGTGTTGATAACAGGCGGAACAGGTTAGCCATCACTCTTCTGGTCTTGTTGGAGTGGGACACTCATGTTGCTTGATAGGAGGGGACGTGTCGAACACGGACGACTTCAACCCGCTATGGATTTCTGAGTTTAAGAACACGAACGCTTATGCCGTCTGGGACAGGATTACGGACCCCTTGATTTTCGACATCGTCGAACCGAGGTAAGCCTCCAAAAGTCCCACCAGACCTGAACTATGAATCTGATAGCGCATAGACACCCATGTACAGAAAAACCCTCTGTCGTAGCAGACCTTGGTCTTCGCCTACAAGAAGGCATCCAAGAACTCAAACTCGAACAACAACTCGCACCTGCTCGAGAAGCAGTCGCACGGACACTCGCAACTGGATCCACAAACTTTTTCAAAGCCGTCGAAGGCGTCCGCGAGAGGTGGGCGGCGCAGAGGCAAGCAAGTGCCACGAGCACTTCTTCCTCTGCTTCAGTGGTATCAGATACTTCGGGGTTAAGCACGCCAGTTGAAGTGTCAAAGTCCGAGTTGGATGCTTCTAGCCCCAGTGTACAAGGGGTGGAAAGCCCTAAATCGGCATCAAGACCGTTTTCACTCTTGTCTTCGTTCACGTCTTCTGCGGCGACGTCCCCGAATTCGTCACCTTCTCCTGCAGCGGCGAGTACGGATCATACAAGGAGATCATCGGGGACTGGGACGAGTGCTGCTGCCACTACCGCGGTGAATAATTTATCGGCGTGGGGAGCTGGGATTGGATCGTTTTTTTCGTCGAAGTTGACTAGAGTCAAGTCGAGTGAAGGGCAGAATCAGGTTCAGGCATCGTCAGTATCAGCTGAGAAAGCGTTGCCGCCTGTGGCAGGTGTGGTACCTAGTCAGAGTCGGTCATCGCTTCCTCCTGTACCTTCTACCACTATCATTCCGGCGTCACCGCCAGCGACGGCGACAACCGCGACGGTTCTGACACCGGTGAATACGACTTCACCTCCTACATCACCTCCGTCGACAGCGACTACTTTGACTTCGACGGTGAAAATGCAGCCTCCGGAGGTGGGAGTGACGCCGGCACCTGTGCAGTCGAGTGTGGAGAAGGATAAAGTCAAGAAGGACGATGGGGATGATGATGAGGTGTATTCTGGTGTTGCATTGTAATTCACATTACGGCCCTCCGCGACAAGCATACGGAGTCAATCTTCTAATTGAGCACTTGCAACATGTAATCAGGTATTGCATCAGGCTAGAAAGTTTACGGATCGACGATAATAATCGCCAAATAGTTTGAAAGATGAAGCGTTGAAGACAGGACGGAGTCCTCTATATGCTGATAGATTCTCTTTTCTGCATTAATAAACCAAGATACGGAAGAGTATGTGAATATACTACAAAAATCGGATATCAATCGACCATAGATAGTCTCTGAGCGCTCCACTTGACTACTGTCGTAACCACTGCGGACAGAAGAAACGCTGAATCAAAGAGGGAGTTGAAAAGTTCGTAGGGCGGGATGAGTGTAAACAGGTTCGTGGGTACTTCTACTGTTGCTTCCGAGTCCCCGCTTTCGCCGTTTGAGGGCGCAGAAGGTGTGGGAGGGGGAGGGAACGAGGAGCGGAGTTGGACGAGTGTCGATAGTAGATATATGCCCTGTGTTGGGTTAGGTTTTTAGTATGGAGACGGTGGGAGGAGGGACGGACCATGAGATATGCGAGTAGGAGGATGATGATTGATGTGCCTAGCGTTCGGGAAGTCACTTTTAGAGCCTATGCCAGGTCGTCAGCTACCTTGTACTAGTGAATGCGTAGTAAAAACGAGGAGTTGCGAAGGGGGCATGGGGAAAGAAGGAACATTGACGTACGCGGTTGACGCCCCGCATGACGAGCCCAATACTAGAGAGAACAATGAGACCGATAAGGAGGAGTGAGATATGTCGCGTGAGGGACGATATCGAATCCGGCGTTAGTGCAAAGTTAAAAGGCCGTGATACTAATTCTGTGGAAGCATCGGAGCTATTGGAGGGAATAAGAAGCCAGATGAGGATGTTGGTGACGATGTCGGGGTATGTTCGTTGTACTTGGAGTTGTGGTTGGTACCGACTGAGGAATGCGACGTTGTATGCTGCCTGTTTCATCATTAGCAGGAAGCAGGAGCATGGGAAGTGTGGACGTACGGTGAACATGCGTAGAATGCAGTAACCTGCGAATAACTGGCCGATGAAGGAGATGAGGCGGCCGCGGAGTGTACGGGAACGTTTTGCAGATGCAACTTTGGAGCGCTGGGACTGGAGTGTGAGGGAGAGTGTGTCGTGCAGTGTTTGGAGGCCTCTTATTTCGAGTGTTACTGTGTTGGTGTTAGCCCTGGATGAGGAGGAAGGGAATAAGGACATACGATCATCTCCTCCACGAAGGGTGTCGCCTACCCGCTTGATCCAGCTCGTTGCTGTACTAGTGTCGGAGGGTGAGGAGGAAGCCTGAGCCCTTCGAGCGAGTTCATCTTGTTTTCGCTGCAAATCATTCTGCACGCTTTGTAAACTTGTTTCGGTGGTCCTAATATCCTCCTCAGTTGGGACGACATCATAATCCTTCTTCCTGGATACAGGCAGAAAGTCCCATGCGCGAGTTACAGCACCAAACCCGGAAAGGAGCCCGAGGATGGTCGTGCCCAGGACGATGAGCCTTGAAAGGGTACGGCTTAGGAGGGTTGACACTAGCGAAGGTTGATGGGAAGGGAGGGGGATGTAGGAGAGGAGTACGAGTGAAAGGAGGACTGGGGTGAGTGGGAGGAAGATCGTGCGTGGTGAGCGGATTATTGTTGTTACAGACGGGGAAGGGGAGAAGACGAGGAGAGCAATGGACTGCGGTATGAGGACGATGTGGATAGCCAATAGAGCATAGAGTGAGAACTGGAAGTGTGCAGCACGTGTGCTTGCAGCAAAGGTATTGGTGGCCTGGAGGATGAGGAGGACGAAAAGCATGCTGCACTCGGTGAATGTGCATGCGAATACGAGTCTCGCAAGGGTCAATCTCCAGTCTTTCTTGCTGACAGTCTTGCTAGACATTGATGCAGACGTCGGTGTGGGCAAGCTGGAAACATTGTCTGCAGTGTCAAGAATAGCGGTGGGCAGGAGTTTGAGGCAGGCGAAGACGAGGAGGGGTCGAGCAAGTACAAGTAACATTGCAAGGCGCGGGACCCGAGATCCCCGTGACGTCACACATTCGCGCCGGGCGGTTGTCACTTGTGCGTTTCAAGACCATCAAACATATTCAATCCTCAAATAGATATTGTAACCACTGTATAAAACTTGGATCACACGCATCCCTTTTTCTTCATGAACCCCCCACCCAGAGTTGAGTAGGGCAATGGCTGCGCCAAATCTTCTCGCCCATCCAGCTCTTCTTCGCACCGCCGGGTTCCTGCTTTTCCAGATTATTTTCTTATCTTTAGCGCTGGTGTGCGCCCATTCCCCCCTACCCGTCAAATTAACCTCCACTTCCCCCGAAGTGCGTGGCGCATTCAGTGTTGTCTTCGTTGCTTGGCAATTTGTCGCTGCCCTCCTTGTCACCGACCTGCTCTTGCAGATTTTCAGCGAGGAATGGAGTTTTTACCTCGTTCGCCGCCCGTTTCGTCCCGGCTGTGATACCGTTTCAACCCTCACCGCAAATGTTTTTTTCCACGTCCGACATGTATTCACCCGCTCTACGAGTTTGGCCTATAAAGCAGCTTTCAGTGCGCTGGCCCTCATTACGATCTTGAGGACGATGGGTCCAGCGTCTATCACCACTGCTATCGCTCCACGACCATCCACAAAGAATGTCGTTTTGACAAAATACACCCCAACGACATTCAACCCAGCCGATCATAGTGATCCTGTTATGGCATCGATTCAGCGGGCCGAGGTGATTACGCATATTGAACAGGAACTCAAGACCGATGTTGGGTGGAAAGTGATGGATAGCGTGCTCATAGGAAGGCAGGAAAAAGAGGTGGTGGATCCGAATGTGACGACGACTTACCCAAGTGACATTGCAAGATTTGGATTTCACTGCGAATGGGCTGCGCCGCAGGTTCAACAAGAAGGGAGTGGCTTCATTATTCAAGGGAATGGAACACGGTGGAATGTGTGGAATGCCAGAGGTGTAAATGATATTATTGTTGGTGTGTCCAAATTATTTTGTATATGGCTCAGAAGCTGAGGCTGTTTAGGCGTATACCCTCTTTATGATGCCTCCAGGTCCTTTGACAGTCACTCCGCCTATCTTTTCGCAGGATGTTCATCCAGTGAAACGATGCCCTGCCTGCTCAAACTGAACGACATACCTTCGACAACTATCTCCACTCCTTCACAACCCCGACTTTCTTTTCAGATGCCTTCCAGTCTCACTATCGCCCTCCTTGTCTGCGATCCAAAATACAACCTAACAACATCCTATGTCGTAGCGTCTGGTACGACTTTGACTGTGAGCCCTGTCTCCGAAGAGCTACCACCCCAGAACAATCTCCCTCGAGAAACTGTCGAGCTGATACTCTCAGTAGCGCTATTGGGCGCTCTCAGCCCTCTGTCTGCAAGCCCTGGTAGCCCGAGTCCATTGAGCACGATTGCTGCTCAAGTTTTCCTCAATACCCGTGGTCAGAATGTCAAGGCTTGGACCAACCAACGAAATTTCACAGCTGACATTCTTGATCTCGACACGATTCAAAAGAACATGAATAGCGCTATGGTTTCTGCGTCTAAAGCGTTCTTGATCAAACCTGCTGGCCAAGGATCTGGTCAATTCTCCGGGTTTCAGACCACTACTGTCCCAGCGACAATCGAGCGACCAGTCATTCTACTGGTTGGTAGCAGACCCTTCATATTTGCCACTATTGGTATCCTCTCTCTTATTATCCTTTTTGGTTGTCTCGTTTTCTTGGACGCTAGACATCAATACCGTCTCCCCCTTAATCTCCGAGTCGTACTCCGAATTCTGAATCACGGTTCGGTTCCTATCCCCGCCGCAAACGATGCTGAAAAGTCGTCCCAGGACAAACCCCTTCCATTAATTATGGGCAATTATCACCCACTTTCTCTCGACGAATCTTCGGACGACTTAATTAATCAACATACGTCGGACGTGCATTGGTATTGGCCCCGAAAATACGTCTTCGCGCGCGTGGTCACGTTCCTCGTCCTCCAACTGGGATATTATGGATTTGCTATAGCGGGTCACGTTCGACCATACAACCTCTCGCGGGTTTCGCCTATTCCATTGACCGAATTCTTCGCGGAACTGAAAGGTGCTTTCATTGTTGCCTTCACTGTCTGGCACACCCTTTCCATTGCATTGCTCAGCGATATCCTCTTCACTATTTTCAGCCTCGAGTGGGCTGTTCAAGCTGAGAGGAAGCGGGTACTAGAACCTGGAGAGACGGATCGAGTGTCCACGTTGGCTTCTGGACTCTTTGACCGTGTCAGGTATGCGTTCATGAAAGGTCAAGGTGTTAGCGCCATGTTTCGCTATGCGCTTGCTGCGTCTATCGTCTTGATGGTACTCTCTGCGACGGGTCCTGGGTGTTTTACCCTCTCAACGACGGCGGTGATACCCAAGGATATAACCATTCGAAATGGGAATCCTATCTCAGCGAGTTTCTTGAGTGCTATTCAAGGACCTTTGCAGCAGAATGAAGTGAGCATCTTGGAACGTGTTGCTGCGATCACACAATTGGAGCAGCTGGAGGGGTTTACGTGGGGGTACGAGATGCCGCCGAATTGCTTCTTCACATGGCCATACTCCAATGACGGACAACTGATTCAAGAGCGGGCGACGATGAAGTATTTTAGTCGGACAAATTACTTCAATTTCAAATGTCGTTGGGAGACGCCTGTTGCTGGTGATCTCGAGCTGCAGACGGACATAGAGAAGCCGATCACGACAGGTGTGCATATTCTTCCTCAATAAACGAGTATGGTTGTGTGCTAAGGACTAGTCAATAGGTGTCGTACCAGTCAAGTTCAAAAGCCCTACTCGAATCGGATATGGCCATTCTGGACTCCTATTAATCGGCTGCGAGAGCCCGAATGTTCAGCAACCTGGCTGTACCCTTGACTTGACTGGATTGCCAACTCGTACGGAAGACAATGAACTCTGGCATGGAACCGCCATCTTGTTAGCCTGCGACCCTAGCGACCATAACTTCGACTTTGCTGCAGATGCTATACGCCTCGCATATCTATCAAGCTGCGGCCAGGTCACCCTTGCGGACAACCGGCTACGCTTGAAGAATGTAACGTGCAGCACCAGCGTCAACTATGGTGGAAGCGTGCTAGATTCCATTGGAAACATGTTTGCTTCGTCTCTGCTTTATGCTCTGCGACCACCGCTGTTTGTCGGGGGTAATTCGACCCCTGGCGCTGTGGGTATTGGAATACTTGCTGGGCAGTTGTTGTTTGATGATTTCACGGCTACGTTTGACTCGACCACACCTCGATCTGTATCGAAAATACAGTTGTTCGAAGTCGAAGCGAAAATGAACAGGTACATGTCATCGGCGACTAAAGTGTTCATGGCGGGTTATGATCCACGTCTGGACATGGCCTCGTCATCATCGTTCTTCAATGCCACGGGATCTGTCAGTGCAAAGATGGACACGACGGTGGATCAGATGACGTTGGTCGGGAATAAGGCGATGATTATTAGTAGTATGTTGCTTTTGGCTATTGCGTTGAGGTTGTTGGAGTTGAGTTTGAGGAGTGTGTTTTGGAAGCAATCGAGGTTAAGGAAGTTGGAGCCGTTTGGGATTGCGAGTGTTGCGAGGATGCAGAAGTGGTTAGAGAGGGAAGAGAAGCTGAGGGATGACATACAAAACGAGAGAGGAGAGGATGGTTGAATGCGCCACAGAATTTGGCGCTTGAGCTTGATTCAAACTACTTGCCTTTGACTTTGTTATGCATCTCTTTGGGAGGAGAGAGGTTTTTGGCTCTGTGCTGTAAGTTATGGGCGCTAATGTAGGGGTAGATTTAGTCGACTGTCATAACCTATAGTGCCTTGTCTTGTGTCCAGGCTATGGGGTATGATAGAGGCTGGGTTATAATGATTAAAGCACAAAGGAGCCGGCTTTGCCCTCGGAAAGTACTATGGGTTATGGTAGAGCTGACATCGAAACTGTCTGCATGGGATGGCCTCGAGGCTCCTTCGATCTCAGACTTTCACCCAGTCACTTTTATCGAAATAGAGGCACTCTGATTAATCAACAAGATTTAGTATAAGAGAGCTATGGTCCCCAGGCGTCGGCGTGACCATTCCTGAAGACCACTTATTATTGGAGCGATGGTAATACGCCGCCTTTCCGAAGAACATGAACACCGAACCCAGTCGAACTGGAATCCGTCTCATTGCTCAGAGAAACTTGCTGAAAGAGCATTACAATGTCCAGCTTCATAAAACATCTTCTCTTGGAGATGTCGCATGTAGATTGTTCCATCACCACCAGCAAAAGAGCGCATACAAACGGACCACCATAGTTTATACATTCGACATACGCCAGATACAACTTCGGTTACGATACACCCGAAATGTACGACACTTGTATACGACCTACAAAAACTCAAATAGGCAAAATGTACCCTGTGATTCCTTCGTCCTTATACCCCAACCTGTTGACCGCATTGTCAAGTTCAGCAGCATTGCTAGTGTAGAAGTGGTTGGTGAGCTGCTGGCTGTACGCGCGGTAGAGCGGGATTGCCCCACACTCGGCTTCAGGGTACACATAACCTGTAATTCCGTTCGAGCTATAGCCCAAATTCTGAATGGCGTTGTTCATCTCTTGCTCGTTGGTGGTGTAGAAATGGTCTTGAAGTTGGTCACTGAAAGCGCGGTACAATGGGATAGTGTCCTCTACTTGGGTAAGGAAAACGCGGCCAGGGGGTGGATCAGGTTGGTAGCCAAGTACGTTGACAGCATTATCCATCTCTTGAGCATTGGCAGTGTAGAAATGGTTGGTGAGAGTTGGATTATAGGCGCGAAGCAATGGCACTGCCTGAGAGGCAGATGCACAAGTGGGGACGGGCTAGATACACCAATACCTGTGGTCAGTACGCTGTGTTCTGGTTGATGATACAATCATCTGGGACTAACTGGATAGTGGTAATATTTTCCATCATCTGATTCCTTGGCACCTTGAGGGATAGCCAGGATAACAGATGCGAACGAGAGCGCAATGAGAGAAGTAGTGAATCGCATGACTGGTAGGTCTGCTGAGGATTACCCTCGCCATTTTCCAATGTTTATATACCCTAAGCATTGCCAACTTTGGAAAATATGAAAGCGGAATGGGCGAATTTCGGACATGCTGTGGTGACTCTAGGTATGTTACACCGGCCTAAGTGTTCTCCAGAGAGCTGTGATAAAGATGTCGATGCCAGGCCAAGGTCATAACTGCTTCTAGGGATTTCAGGTTACCCCATAAGAAACGGGCAATAAGGGGGTGTTAGTGCCCTTGCAACTCAATTCCGTTGGCAGAGACAGTGAATGATCGAGATAAATACAGCGAATTTTTGGTCCGCAATGAGCCAACACCACTCACGTCTGAGTACATCTCATTGCAGCAAACGACAAAGCTGCAAGCAAGATTCCAAGCTCCCGTTTAGTTTCAGGAATAAAAATAGAACAAAACGGACGCGCCGCGTCGATCCCTTCTTAGTCCTAGTCTCTTCGTTGCTCAAGTCACTAACATGCAGCCTTAAGCCTCGACTTGATACCCTCGTGGTGCACCTTCTGGCGCCCACACCCTCCATTTCTGAGGGCTGGCGTTAGTTTTTGAGAGATTGCCGCAGTCAGGCTTCTAGTGAGCATTCAGATTCCAGAGCGTGGGAGGACGTCCTCTGGTCGCTGCTTCCCATTTTTTCCCCCTAGGTATTCACAATATTATCTCTACAAGTCGAGATAGACGCGCAAACATACGCCCTAACCATTTCTATCTGTGGCATCTCACTATTGCAAGACGTACCCTGCAACTCCCTCACATGAATATCCCAAACTTCAAGCGACGTTGTCACGTTTGGAAGCGTTGGTAGTATAGAAGTGGTCCGTTACCCCCCTGCTGTACATACGATAGAGTGAGACAGCAGTGAACTGCACACATAGCCAGCAATTCCCTCATCACTGTAGCCTAAATTGTTGATAGCGTTCCGAGGTTCAGGATTGGATGTGATGTAGAAGTGGTCTTTGATCCCACCATCCCAAGTACGATAAGAGGCACTGCACCACTAGTAAGGCTGGGAAAAATAAAGCCAGCATGGCCTTCGAAGTTGTACCCCCAGGCGCTGGACGACATTATTCATCTCTACTGTATTGGTTGCGTAAAAATGGCCCGTGGCGCCCGGACTCCATGCGCGCCAGAGAGTGGCGCTAGAACGAGGCCACAAGACGCTGGAGCCTAAGAAAGTTGCAATTCAGCCTGCCATAATGCCAACTAGTGTGGGAGACTGGTCGTACTGCATAGATGGGGATGACGAACATAGCACAGAGAGAAACAAAAGGAAGAAGACAGATGGTTCTGATTTTATTAGAGTTGGAGTTGAGTGTTTGAGCCTTGGGGATGTACACACGCACATACATATTCCGACGCTGAGTATTCGGGGGCTGTCGCTGAGGGTGAAGGCATAAAAACGCATATGAAAGTCAATCCAGTAAGCTCAAGGTATGTTAGACTGGCCAATCAGGACAACTATTCAAAATTAGTCACCGCATAATGAGAAGTGAGTTCCTGACCTGGAACGCCATTCTGCGCGCACGTTGACACCACCGCTAGCGAATATCGCTCAAGAAGTGTCAGAACATGTTAACAAGAGAACGAAACGTTACGAATTGTAAAAGAGTCTGGGAAAATAACTACTGTCCGTAACGGCAGGCTACCTGACGAATGAGCTACCTATTGGTCAGTTAGATAAAATATACCCAGCAATGCTTTCGTAATGATACCCTGCAGCAGCAGCACCATCCCTTTCTGCAGGAGAAGATGTATAGAAATGGTCGTGTACCTGGTCATTGACCAAGCGGAAGAGTGGGATAGCTCCACACTGAGGGACGGGATACAAGAAGCCCGCATTGCTCTCCTGGTGATACCCAAGCTGTCCAACAGCAACAGCCAGGTCGGGCGGAGGGGTAGTATAGAAGTGGTCATGCCACTGGTCATTAACAGCGCGGAAGAAGGGGATTGACCCTGGGACTTGATTGGCAAAGACCAAACCGGGAGAGCCTTCAGGGCTGTATCCCAATGCAATGGCGTTGTTCATGTCTTGGGCACCAGGGGTATAGAAGTGATCAGCCCATGCGGCATTGTATGCATGCAGTAAAGGAACTGCCTGTGCACGAGCCCGGGCACATGGATCGGGCTAGAAGGTGTGATGAATGAATAGACTGGTCTTCGCTGTATGGGTTATCGAAACTCACCGGTGGCGGTGGTGAGGGCGGTGGAGGCGGAGGAGGAGGCGGAGGAGGGGTGGGCACCGAATGAGTGGTTGTCATTGGCTCGGTCGGTCCCGGCTCAAACATCACAGTGACGGTGGCCGAAGCGCAAGCCCCGTTCCCATTGGGAGTACCAGTGCCATGAGGAACACCGGAAGGCTGGTATATGCCTCCAATAGAGGAACCAGTGGGTTGAGGTCCTTCATGAGGAGTACCAGAAGATCGAGGTCCTGGGTGGACACTCCCAGACGAATGGGGTCCTGGTTGAGTGATGGTACTTGTAGAGCCAGCCTCAGAAGTGCCAGATCCACCGTAGTACGGATTACTTTTGGGCAAAAGTCGCTACAGCAACCGATGCCAAGTAGAGAGAGACGAGAGAAAGCTTGAAAAGCATGCTGGATGAAGTTGTAAGTGAAAAGTTACTGTCTGGTTCAGGTTAAATACTGACAAAATAAGAGGATCCTGTACATGGGTCGTAGAGCATGGCACGATTGCTCCAGGTTTCGTTTCTACTTCATCTGTGTTCATGTTCTTCAGGGAAAAAGGCGGTGCCTCGCCGTCACTTCAATAGTTAATGGTTTTCGGGGACACCTTGGGATCGTAATTTTCTTCCAGCAAATCTTGTTGAACAATGAGACTGACCCCAATTCGATGAAAGTGATGCATTGAGGTAGTCGAACGAAAACGGTCTTGTACAATGTGGTCGTGAACGCGTGAATTCTTGGTTCAAGTAAATTTACCCCTTGTCTGAAGCCTGTAACAATCAGCGGCAAGTTCGCGAGACATCGAAGACCGAGGGGTGCTGGCAATTATGGTGCGTCGGTGGATGGAGGTTTCACTGTTCTCAGCGCTAACTCCTGTGACTACGACGGGCGCCATCAAGCGGATCTGTGAGCTGAAACACTTATTTTGGGTGCCATCATGACATGAGCTACGCCGCATATGTGATAAAAAAACTCACAGACACCGATTCGTCGAGAATCCGAGGATATTCCCAAGTTCAAGGAGGATAAGAGTGCCGAGAGACACGGTGGGGATGGTCCGGAAAATATGGGAAGTGACGCCCTGAAGATTTTTCAGTCGTGGTGTTAGGTTGATACGAAGTCCATGGTACTCCGAAGGCGACGTTCGCCGCACAAAATGGTTCTAGGTGGGATTTAGACATAAAGCGGGAGCAGTTCCGACGCGTTACGTCACGCGAGCTGTCAGCGCTGTCACGCATGATGGTGAACAAGTCATTTGTCACCATGCCCAATTAAGCACCCCGACCTTCTTTCATGGACAACCACCTCAATGCTCTCAATGCAGACACCGACGATGAATATGACTGGGAGGAGGTTGAGGTACCAGAGGTTCAACCTCGGACAATAGAGATAACTCTCCATGCACAGCCCAAAGCTGAGGCAGAAAAGAAGTCTGTTCAGTCGCCTACTTCTATCGCGCTGACGACTGACACAGTTTCAGAAAGAAGGGAATACCACACGCGGAACGTCTCCTGAGGATAAACTGCCATAAGATACACACAGTCGCCCTGCTTGTTAATGCTTGGACTCGGAACAAGTGGTTGAACGACGAACTACTCCATGTATGTGAACTATAACCTCAATACCTTCCGTACGTAGACTCATAAGGTGTTTAGGCACGTTTACTTTCATTATGTCCGCTAAAACTACAAAACGCATTTGCGATGATACACAAGTCACGGATACCCGATCCGAACCAGCGCGGTCGGACGTTCGAGAACGCAATTCGAGATTTGACCGATTGGTGGTCAGCTTCATTCGAGATAGTACCAGAGGGACATCTCCGCAATCGTACTTTCCACGATGTCGAAAAAATTTTAGAACGCTATCGACTCCTTTCAAATGATGATTCCCCTAACGCTGAAATGGATCTGGAAGCTCTTCAAGACGCCTTCGACGAAGATGGCGAGTTTATACGGAGCCCCAAGAGTTTGATGAAGCACGCTCTTATGGGGAGGGGGTCAAGAGATACCAGCGCCCAACTGTTTACAGCGCTCTGTCGTGCTCTAGCAATCCCCGCCCGTCTCGTTGTGAGCATCCAGAGTGTACCCTGGCAGGCAAGCATAGGCAAGCCGAAACCTAAATATGAGAAGAAGAGTCAAGGCAAAGGGAAAGGAAAAGAGAAGGCCTCCGCAATAGACAACACTACACCAACTTCGGAGCGTGAGGAAAGCGAAGATGATGACATGGAAGAAGTGGAAATTCCCTCGGCCTCGAGTGCGGCGCGCGACCTTAAGGGAAAGGGCAAAGCAGCGAACTTCCCGGGAGGCGGTCAACGCCTTGATGGTGGCACAACGGTTGGCAAAGGCAAGGGGGAGAAGGCGAAACCACTAATCAAGTTGAGGAAGCCTCAGTCAAAAGGACGTACTCTGGGAAGCGCTTCTCCTTCAACCTCAGATATTGGCCTTCGTATGTTTTCTTGGTGATTCTTGAAAGTTGAAGTTGATCGGTTTCGCTCTTTGCTAGCACCCCCAGACCCAACGACTACACCGCCCGTCTTCTGGACAGAAGTATTTTCGAAGCCCGACGGCCGTTGGCTTCCCGTCGATCCTATACGGTGCATTGTCAACAAGCGTAAGGCCTTCGACCCAACTCCAGTGACTATCAACCAGTCTTCGAGCGCAGTGGCAGCCCAATTTTCTCGGTTCAACTCTCCCGTACCAAATAAGAAACCCTCGAGAAATCCTATCAAGGAGGAAAATCGACTCGTCTATGTAATGGCGTTCGAAGAGGATGGTTATGCTAGAGATGTAACACGACGTTATGCTCGGGAATTCGGCGCCAAAATAGCAAAAATGCAAGGTGGCAGCAATGCAGCGAATATGGGAAACGGTGGCAAAGGTCGATTGGTGTGGTGGAACCGCGTGTTAAGCCTTGTCAACAGACCTTATCGTCTGGTGAGTAGTCAATATGGCTCTTGTTATCAATCCCAATTGAACTTTGTGTAGCATAGAGACGACGTCGAAGACGAGGAACTTGAGACGGCGCAGATGCTTGAGGGAATGCCAACGACTGTGGGAGGATTCAAGGATCACCCTATGTACGTTGCTTCTTACTGTGCCCAGACTTTGCTTTAACCTTAACTTAAGTTACGTCCTGACACGACATCTTAAACAAAATGAAACCATCCATCCTCCACCCCCAGCTACGCCGGAACTGGGCAAGTTCCGTGGAGAACCTGTCTATCCGAGGTCCGCTGTTGTGTCTTTGAAGACTGCCGAGAACTGGATGCGCAGCGAAGGTCGAACTGTCAAAGCGGGTGAACAACCTCTAAAAATGGTCAAAGTTCGCGCTGGCACTGTCAATAAACTACGGGAACTTGAAGTGCTGAAAGAGGCTGGTACAAGCGGGGAGGGTAGCCCCGCAGGCGAAGCCATGCAAGGCCTGTATGCGCGTTCGCAAACTGAACCTTATGTCCCTGACCCAGTCATCGATGTGAGTATTGTGCACCTGTTTTTCCCAGCCTGGTCACCTGGAACTGATGATTTAACTTAAAATTCAGGGAATTGTACCCAAAAATAACTTTGGCAACATTGATCTCTACGTGCCCTCGATGCTGCCTCGCGGTGCAGCACACATTCCTTGTGAGTTCTTTACAGACAGCCTAAGCAGTGGCGAAAAGTTTCGCTGTCGCTGTTGCTTTAATTATTTGGTCTTCTCTTACCCACGCTGGTGCACGGAATGTTAATCAATGGCACGACAGATAAAGGCGTGGCAAAGATAGCAAGGAAACTAGGGCTAGACTTCGCTGAGGCTGTTGTGCGTGATTGTCCAACACAGTTAGTAACTAGTTGCTTGCTCACGTCACACGCTACTCTCTTTCAATTGCGTGGATTCGATGTTAGATGGGCTTTGAGTTCAGGAAGCGACGGGCACTTCCCATTATAGAGGGTGTCGTGGTTGCAAAGGAGAATGAGGAGACGTTATTGGAGGTACGCTTTCTTTGATCCTTTTAATTATCGTTTTCTCCTGTTTTGAAAACTCCGGTATTTTGGACTGGAAGCTAATCACTGACTCCTGTTCTATCCCCATTTCAGGCGTTTTGGGAATCCGAGCGAGCTGCTGAAGAGAAAGCCAGGGTGAAGCGAGAGGAGCGAGTGATTAAGCAATGGACACGGTTAATCCAGGGTCTTCGGATACGGCAGCGTCTGCAAGAACAGTATGGTACAAAGTCTGATCAGGTATCTGAGAAGGCTATCCACAAGGCCAGAGATACGAAATTGAACAATAAGAATGAGGACGGGGGTTTGGACGAGGAGGATCTCCATGCAGAAGCTGTACAGGCCCAGTTGCCAGATGAAAAGGTACGTACAATAGTGATTGGCGAACCCAACTCAAACCTAATATGTGCAACTCTCACTGACATCGATTACCATCTGCTCTCGTCCTTTACTCAGGAAACCTCCGGGCACGGCGGTGGCGGGTTTCTCATCGGGGCCGATGATGTGGTTCAAGCTTTCCAATTACCTAAATTCCAGTATGTGCCAGACGAACCTGTGATGTCATTCCAAGATGAACGCCGATCACGACTTGCTGGTGGGGATTCCAACAAAACGCCCGCACCGGCAGAGATGGAACTGGAAGAATCTACGAGCAATGCACCAGATTTCATCACCTACGACCTTGACGAAGACGACGAGATGGCCGGGGCCACGGCCGCCAATACCGAAACAAACATGGACGGCGCCTTCGATAATCCAAACCTTATCGTACCAAAAACGATGGCCCAGCTCGCAGAAGATGCTGCCGCCCGACAACGCGAGCAACATGGAGGCACTTCTAACACGCCTTCACGAACGTCTTCCGCCCGACAGTCTCCTCGACTGCTGCAATCTAAACAAACTGGGGACGGTGTCCCCAGCGATCCAAATAACGGTGGCGAAGATAAACATGTTAATGCCGATGATGTGCAGCCGAAGCGCGACGCTTATGCTAGCATCGATGAGTCTATCCTTGAGGGCTCGAACGAAGCTGCCCAACTTGGACCAACCCTCAATGTTGTTGCAAGAGGCACGAAGCGCAAGCCCAGGTCGTCGGCAAAACCCAAGGCACCATCACCTACAAGGTCTTCCGCTAAGAAGACTACACGTGTGACAACGGCAGGGACTCGAAGACCTCGCAAAACTCGTGCAACTAGGGGCAAACGGTCACGGAAGGATATCTCGGATGACGAGGGTTCCGACGCTGGCGATGAGAGTAACGATGATGATGAATATGATGGGGCTGAATCATGGGAGGAACCGGTGCCGCCTAGAAAGAAGCCAAGGGCAACAAAAGCTGCTACCGCAGGTGACTCTTCCACTTCCGATTTCAACACGACCGCCGCCGCAACCGATAGCAGTACGCGCAACGTTCCTGCAACCACGAGGACGTTACGTCCACGGAGATCAAAAAGCACTGCCTAGATCGAAGGGGGAAAGCGTCTGAAAACCGCATACCAGGAGGCCATATCCGGATAGATATCCTCCAGTAGTAATCAATCATATTGATGCTCGATGTTGGACTCCATCTTCATCCTCCCTTGAGACTTCTTCATCGCCTTCCTGTTCGAGTATCTGTCCTCTCGTCACATTATACCATATTCTATCAAGTCTAGAACTACTTGGATGAAGCATATCACACAGTAGGCCTATATACCAAGTCACGGAGCCACTATACTACTTTTGTTCTCTGCTTCTGGTGGGGTCGTTACGAAGGAAACATCTGGCGTTGGTGTCCGTGCAGATGCATCTTCTGTCCCTGTTCCAGAAGGAATTACTGAAGCCGTAAAAGGAACAAGGACCGCGAAGGTCAGGTACGAAGTGTGACCCCGAACCTCTGGCAAAGCATTTGAGACGCTGGTGCGTGGACCAGGTCTGGGGCTCAAAGAGGGTGTGATTTCCATGTGAGATTCACCTGCCACCAACCCACCCTCGATTCCTTCCACATTGATCACTTCCGTTCGCACAGGTGCTGTAATAGCATCCGCCTCTACTTCCACTCCTGCTCCCCCCTCTTCCGTTTTGATACGCTTAACGTCCGGTGATGCATCGTGCTGAGCCAGATCGTGTGCAGGAGTACCGCCGATTGGCTCCGTATCGCCGTCATCACTCCATTTGCGTTTTATAGCGGTGGAGGCAGGAGATGAAGTGGTTTCGGTGCCAATAGCAGCCAGTCGAGCCTTGTTATTGGCAATCTGGCGGAGGCGTTTTTCTTCCCGTCGCTTTTCTGCTTCCTTGAGCTTCTCAGATATTTCCCCAACCGGTTGAGGTTGAGGAATCTGATCAACTTCGTGCGGACGCAGAAGGGTCTCGTACATAGCGATTTCTGCGTTGTTGTTGTGCCCCAGTGAATATATGCACCAGATTCCCGATGAAGATTGTTTCACCTGTGAACCCGGCCTCATTTAAAGCAGCCACTGTCCGCAAGACCTGTTCCATACAGGGGCTGAAGCAGCAAATCCGAGTTAATCTGTCTTTCTATCCCGATAATGTTAGAATCGAAATTTGGTGAATATATGCGCGTGAGACCCACTCTCAGGGCTTTTTTCGCATGCTCAACGGCATCCCAGGGAGCAGGAAGATCTAGAAAAACTGAAGAAGGGCAAATAATCGTGGTCAAGAGCGGGGTCGAAAAACGCCAACGAAAGTTACGTACCGGAATCGACGGCGTCGTCGACGGTGAAACCATCTTTACATACGTTCCTGTGCGTGAGCGTAACTATGTTTGTCATGCCATGGCGCGTGAACTCCTCTCTGAAATGGAAACCATTCGTTTAGAGTCGTGTCAAGAGGGAGAAGTCGAAAGGGGACACACCTTGCCTTGTCGGCTCGCGTTTCATGAAATTCATATGACCAGAGATGACCTGACTCGCCAATGGTCCTTGCTACGGAATGTGTGAATGAACCTGACCCGGTGCCTAGAACAGAGCGAGACGTGAATTCTAGAAGAAACAAGAACGGAGAAAAGGCGAACCAGCCTCGATGACACGGCTGCCAGGCTTGATGTTGAGACGTGAGGTAATGAAAGCGATGTCTGCGAGATAAAGGATCTGGGTACGATGTGGGAGAGCCAGAGTCCAGAGTTCTGGCGTCGGGCGAAGAAGATACACGAAGCCTTTGCCTGTACGGCAGCCCACTTTTGAGCCATACGGGACACCCACAAAGTCGCCTTGGCGGTAGTTCCCGTACTTGCTGTTGAAGTCCTTGCCGGGTGTGACGACGAGCGGCTGGATGTTATCTCTAGTCTAGAATATGTGAGCAGTGGGGTTTTATGGAGGCAGAGGGAGGTACCATCCAGACGATGACGAGGTCGCCAGCGGCAATTTGACGAGCAGAGGACCACATAGTGATGATGGATGTGGGATGAGAGGATTGGGATGAGATTTGAAACTGGAGATCGGAAAGCGAATCTGGAATGCCGTAACGGAGATCTATTGCTTGTCACGCAGAGATCCTCGCACCTGTCGTCCCCTTCTTTCCCTTGCACCGCTCAAAAATCATGCCAGACTTCTCAGTCCACTCCTTTGGCCTAGTGGCAGTGTCGTGGGAAAGACTTGCAGAAACAGATCCAGCGGCTACACAAAGATACACACGCGTCCATTCACAGTAGGCAGCGATACTAGGCCTACCTTAATAAACAATCCCTACCGCCCTCTTCTTTCCTACCACCACTACCACCAGTAGTGGATTATGCGGCCATCGCTCAACTAGTTCCCTTATTCACGTCCCTTTCTTTCTTTCACTTTCGCTTCGCTCATCTTGGCACAAAATAGGCGCCCTAGATTTCAATTTAAATCCGAGCCCAAGTCCACTTTCTCACAGACCCACCAAAACGCCTTTCAATGGATAGCGGCGTTCCCTGCGTGTCCTTCAGTCAGTATTACACCCGTCCCCCGTATGCTAATCGACCTGACGGTTTCTGGCCCCAGTCGGAATCGTTGATTTCTCACAAGAGGTATACCATCCTTTTCCTTTGCCGGAGACCCGAAGCTAATAATCGCTGCCGTAGGCGAAATGGATATATATGACTGACTCCGTGACAGATCTCCTCGGTTTGTTTCTATCCAATATCTAGTTCTTCCCCCCATAATCTCGCTCGCCCAGGCTTCGAACCCCATGAACTCGTCGGTCGCCCTTCCCTCGAACTTGTCCATCCAGATGAATTCGGGCGAGTCAGACAGCTTCATTAGTAAGTCATATGGCCTCTGAGTGCTCTCTCACAACAAATCCTTATTCCTATTTCAGTGACACGATCCAGCAAGATAAAGCGGCGGTTCTCGTCTACCTCCGATTGAGGCACAAGGACCCATACAAAGGCTACATCCTCTGTGGAATCGTCAGTATCTTCCTCTCTAACGTCACAAAAATGGCCCCGCTAAACCTTCGATGCCCCTCTCTCGACAGTCAAGGTTAGTCTTCTAGCCGCCTAGCTACTAATGGCAGCTTATCCAAGACTTGTCGCCAAGAACCGTGGTGCACAACGTGGTCGTTGGAAGTGTCTCTTTTGCAAGCCCCGGCGCCAAAGCCTTACACAACGCCTCGACCGCCCAAGAAATCACCGTTATATCACCCACTCCCCACAATTTCCAATTTAGAGTACGTGTCTTTGCGATCGGCCCTGTGGTACGATCTTCCCTGAATATTGGATTGTTGACCCGTCTCTAGCGATGGAATGATCCGTCTCCTTTGCCTCCGAGTCCTACTTCTAGAGACATAGCCTCCCCCTCGCCAGCGCCAGCCAGCTCGCCCTGTCAGTCGCCCAGCCCTCGTAGTTCAAGGAGTCCAACTCTTAGCCACCGCAGCGGCTCTGAGGACCCCGGAACCAGCTCTGACCGTGACAAGGAACCCCATAGCCCTGGGGGCCGTCGAACTGACTCATCCAAAGAAGAAATAATCACCTTTGATCATCTCCCCAACCAGTCCTTCCGCACGGCCTTCATTCTCGACCGGTTCTCTATGCATTGCACGATTCTTTATTGCTCCAATGACCTCCTCATCTCCACAACCGATTGCGTCGGCCGCAGTTTCTTTGATTACGTGGCTAAACGAGATGAGGAACGGGTCAGAAGTTGGGTAGACTGCGTAAAGGGCTGGGGCGTCAATGAGCGTGGCCAGCCCAGTGATGGTGGGTTCGGCTTTGGGAGATTCTTGCTGATAACGGAAGGCCGCGATTCCATGTCAGTATCCAATTTCATTCTTTCATCTTTGTCTTCTACTCCCCCGTCTCTCCAACTTCTCTAAAACTCCGTTCTCACTCGCTCACACTCTGCTGCTTCTTTGTTCTCCCGAGGATCATGACGCTAATATCTGCCTCACCACAGTGGCCGCCTTCCTGACCCAATACCTTCCTCACGGAGATCTCGTCCGTCAAGATCCGGGCACGCCCACCCTCATGGTCGAATTACCTCACCAAATCGGCATCGGCAACGATACCGTGGTCGCGATCCCGACTCTTCCTCGCCTCCACCTAGCAGCGCTTCGATGAATGAGGTCAATTCACCGCAATTCCCTGTTGATGCAATTTTTTCTGCTCATTCAGATGGATTGATGGTGATCCTTAGGCGTGCTACGTCGTAATTCTATTTCTTGGCTCTCCTTACTTTTTCTTCTTTTTTTTCTTCTTTTCGCTTTGTACCCCAAATGATTTTCTGTCGTCACCTCTTTTGGCTGCTGATCCATACCCTATCTCTACTCTTCTCCTGCTGTGTTGCTCCTCACCTATGCTTGTTATTCCGGATCTGGACAGCAGAATCCCTACCGTGTACTATGCCATATACCGCTATTTGAACCCCTCTTTCTGCTCCTTCTAAACGATCGTAACAAATTACACATCTTGTCTATCAACGTAATCTTCCGGCAGTCAATTTCGTATCCCGATTCTTTCGAGCCCCAGATCTCTATACAAATCTTGTTTCATTCTCTATTTGTCTATATGTATTGCCCTTTATCTGTAGTTCAGGAAACCAATTTTACTGTGTGAATTGTAGCGTCTCCCCCCCTGCTACATAGACGATTCGACTAACCATCGACATGAAACATACTCGCAAAATATATATCAGTGAGTCTCGGAACCCACCCCCGCAAGTGGCCCAAGCTAGCCTAATGAAGAAGCTGCTCATGGACCGCGAACTTCTAATTCAGACATGTCGTAATTCTGGACTCCTGCCCTTGATTCGCTCAAAAATTCCGCAGAAACTCTGGACAACCTTGAGTACACGCAACTCATGGAGCAGTCACGATCCTCTCTGTCTCCGTTGCTGTCCACTCCCTTACGAAATTTGTAACATATCCATTTCGTACAGGATTGAAATGACGCACGGTGGCAGAACATAATATCCAATCAAGTCCAATCTAGATAGCCCGTTTCTAGTATGACATCCATAATATCCCATGACCGTTTTGTCAATGTCAACTGGAGCCACTATCTGGTTCCTCCGTCCTTCTCAGTCAGTTTCTGAGGCGCATATGACTTGCATCTCTGACGTTCGAACTTCACATTCTGAACTTTCCGAGTGAGGCCGCCGAATAGGCTAGAACCCTTAGAATAACCAAATGAGGCAAGTGCATATATCACGGCGTTTCTAAATTTGAGCCGACTTTTGTTCTGTAAGTTCATGTCCACGTTCGATGATCTAAACCGTTCTCAGACTGTCATTCTACGGCATGGACACACCCTGACACACCTTATGAGACCTTATGGTGCACTTCACAAGAGATCGTAGAGCACAGATATTCCGAAACGGTCATCAGCCGCCGTCGGATTTTTTTTCAGGGCTTTATATGAAATACATCAGATTGTGACAGATTCAGATGGAAGATGTTGCAACAGATCTCACTCGTATCTAATACATACCAATTAGGAGAGGGGTGAAGAATTCACTCTTCACATGTGAGATCCCCTTTCCAACGTCCCATGTCAGTGGCGTTCCGGCTCTTAACTTGGCCATTATGCATGCGCCTAGAGGCTTCCAAACTCCCATCAAATAGTCTTCCGTACTAGACTTACCTGCCGCCGAAAAGTGCGCCCCGGCATGACACTTTACCGAAGAATGATTTCCCTATACCAAATTCTATTATCTGTGGACCCTGTTATAAAACCGAATGATTTCCCATACCGGTTTCCAGGGTGGCAGGAACCCAGAAGTCCCCTCGCTTCTGCGCACACACGCGTGCTTCCCCGAGATCGAGTTGGGAGCCCCTGCTGGCCGGCCTGTACAAATGAAGTATCATTACTTGCGGTTCCGATGTGGACCATGCCGTTCTTCATCTTCCATCTGATAATTCGTCCTCGATATAACTAATGCTACTCAATACCTAACAGCAGTAACTTGACCGCAGCTGGCAGATCACTATCACCTCGTATCGCCTAACTCGAGGATTTGGTATTTTAAGCACATTAACACATGACCTACGCATGGGGGTAAGATCCACCCGCCACTCAGCATGCAAACCCAATCTTGCTTGATCCCATGGGGTATGAAGTTCCTCGACCCATGACTTCGGACCTCACCTTCTTTGGAGTTGCTTGGCGACATTCTTGCACAGCCAGTGATTAGTAATGATTCCAGGCTAGCCATTCAAGTAGAGCGGGGATCCCGCGAAGGTGGTTAGCTAGTATACATAGCACGGTATTACACACATGACAACACAGCCATTTCGTTTTTTTCAAAGTTAGGACGCCACGCCAATGCGGTGGAAATCAGGTGCCCATGCGTGTGGATTGGAAATCTGAATAGAGTTAGTTTTCCCGGATTTGAACCCAGGAAGGGACACGAGGTAACCAGAGAACAGGATGTCCCAGCTCTAGATGCAGAGATAAGTGCAGATCTTCAGAGATCTCTCAAACCCGAAAAAATCTTCGTACCTGACCAGAAATCGGCATCTGTATCTGGATGGGTGCGCCCCCATTGACGCTGATGAATGCGTTGCGACAGTTCGAGCAGTCCGTGTTGCTGAACACAAAGTCCGCATTGATATAATCCAGGGACACGAGCTTGGTGCCTCCAGACGCTCCTCCGTCGACGTGGTTGAATGTAAGAGTCCCACCATTTCCCACGAATCCGACGACAGATACGGAAGGAGAGACAGCACGAATGGTTGCTCCTCCCGCGAGCGTATTTTCGGACGCCGCCGCATCATAGAATGTGAATGATGGTGGTGATACCGAGGTACCGCCGCTGAGTTTCAAAACAATTGTACCATGAGCATCGACGGTGGCTGTATACCTGCAATGGGGGAGCACGAGATTGTGAAAAAGGGTGGACCATGGGATCATTCGCTCAAAAGAGGAAGGTAAATGTACTTACGAGCCTGTCAATCTCCCTAAAGATGTTCCAGAAATCAAGTCAGTTGCAGTTGCAGAGAGGAAACCAACGTCCGCGAGGTTCAATGTTAGCGACCGAGATGAGTTCTGCCAGTTGATAACAACTAGATAACACACTTAAGATTCTGCGGGTTTATCAACGTGAAGGAAGCCTACCTGCTACGGTGGAGCCATCAGACAGTGGCCCTGCCCAAATGTCATGATCATTTGTGTATCGCCTCTTAAAGCTGATAGATCTTCCCAAAGGGTCTTGCTAGGTTCAATTGTTAGAACAACACCGGAAACGAGTTAATGAGAACGGCGTACGTTCAGGGCAATTATCCTTGCATTCTTTAAGATGTTCAGGGAGCTTGCAGAGAGTCTGGTGAGATCTGTAGATATAAGAAGAGGCGACCTGTTGTGTATGAGCTTTCTGCCTACACGGGGAGACGCTCTGAACCCACTTTGCAGCAGCCCAAAATGCAAAATGGGTTTGTTGCTCTGCTACCGTCAGTCCAGAGTTTCCGACCTCGAGCATATCCAAATCTATGGAACCGGTTATCCTGATCGCAAACTCGGTATTCGTCAACCCTTACCGTTCCATCCACCAGGCCCTGCAAACTGCGTAATGGGGACAACCTGATTTATGATCCTGAAGAGGTTGTCCCATGAGGCCGGAGGACCGATGTCGTTCCTCAAGAATCTCGTCAACCAGAGGCTTACAGGAATCGGTTATATTTCGGCTTACGAGATTCGCCACCTCATATGCCAGTTTGACTCTGCAGTAAGAATGTAAAATGTTGGATAACACTCACGAATGTCCCACGGCACTCGCTGGCCATCGGGCAGGGTCTATCGAAATCAGCCTGCGGGGGTCTGGAAAGGAAGAGATCGAAGAATATACCTTGTACTCCCCATTCGCAAATTGAAAACACAATAGGGCGCTTCGTAGCCGTTAGTGCATCTCGCATCGCCAGATAGTGGGGCTAAAGCATTGAGTTCCTTCAGAAGGACTACTTCTAGCGAAACCTACTTCAATCTAGACCCCAATGGCATATCAGGGCTTCTTAGGTGTACATGGTGACGAAGAAACGCACTTGTATGGGAGGATTAAAGTCGACAAAATCGGTCGAGTTGACTGTATGAGGTGAACAAACGTGAGATGCGTGCGGCCAGTTAGATCTAGATTCCAGGAGGAGCTACCTGCGTAACAATTGTCATACTGAGGGAAAGATTAGTTGACAAAAAATGGAATAACAAGAATATTGGACAACCTTCAGGTAATCTGCGCCCCAAACGGCAAAGCTATTCGCATCCGAGGTTTCGTGCCCGAGACTTCCTATATAGTGTGCAGTTCCTCCCACAAAGTCACAGGCGAAAACACCTCTGTTACGAAATTTGCAAACTGCGTTAGGTGTCCCAAAGCCCGAAAGAAACTTCAGGATCTTACCCGTCCGAGTAAACGCCAAATTTAAGGCCGAGTCCATGGACGAAGGAAGAAAGAGCCGGAACCCCTGAGGGGATAGTGGTTGTGTCCCATGTGAATCCGCCGCTAGCGTTTCGGGCCTTTCCTTGCCAGCCACAATCCCTAGTTGTTTCTGATGAGAGCTCCTACTATCTGCCGGTACGATCCATTCGCACGTACAAATTGACATATTGGTAGCCAAGTGTAGCTAGGCCAAGACCAATAAGATTTTGCGCGGCCGCACGGTAGTCTTGCTCCGTTGTTGAACATCTACTTGAGGTCAGTAATGGCGGCCTCAAGCGGCTGAATTGATTTGCATCTTACAGGAACGCATTATATGGGTTCCAACCCATGGGTGGGGTCCTTGCAAGGCCATTATCGAGAGCGATAGTCAGTGGTGCCAGAAACAATGCAAAAGCCACAGTTGAAGCGCCAAGCATGCTGTAGTTTATTGAGGGATGCTGAATACCTGGTGCTGCGAGCGACATTTCTGAGAATCCTGACAGGCATAGCGGACCGCTTCAAGTGTGTGTGAGACAAAGCGGGCCGCCAGTTCATGTGCGCAACATCATGTGGTGAGCCTTTTAACAAGAAATTCACTAGCAGCCTTCTTCTGTAGTCGAGAGAATCATGGGAGTTGGAACAAATCGACGTTTTTTTTTGGTACTGCTTGTAAATGGGGCTATGACATAATCAAAAAAGGAGGCTCGGAGGGACGCTGCTTGAGAGATTAAGGCGAGTAGAAACTCACGGCTCCGAGCCTTTTCAAGTCATAGAGCCCACTTATAATGTTCTTGAAGGCTGTAGGCAATAAGTAGGGCTCGAATTTCTCTTATTTAGCGTTCGGCAACTCGCGAGGCGAACAATTTGAGCCAATCACGCGATCCTGCCTCATCGATCATGCGGCTCTTCCCCTTCTAAACTTTTGTCAAAAAATGGTACCAGGACGTGGAAATTCACCTTCTCTCATAGAGTTCCTGTGTACAAGACATTATCATGCTGCCTGAGGATAGTGCTGATTCTCTTGTTCGATCTTCTGATCCTCTGCACGTAGGCCTTGATCATTTTCTACCGATCTCGCAAAGGTTCATTCTGCCCTAGCCTGCGAATTTGATACCGGAGCTATGCAAGTCATTTTACCACGTATGTTGCAATAGCGAGATGCTTTTGGCTTGTTTGGTGACGTCTGTATCAGCTTGGGTGGGTTACGGGTACAGGTGGCGGAATCTGTATTAGACAAGGGTACGTATCAAGCCTACGACTATCTCAACGGTGGACCTGGACAGCGCGGACAGAAACAAAGTCTATATTGCCCCCTCTGGCGTGCAGAAGGAGAGAATTGAACCGGAACACATCTTTGTTCTCCCATACCCTCAGCCCACCCCATCACCTCATACGGACCGCGTATTTCTGCGCCGTCCTCAGCTAAACCTAAAGGAATCAGCATGTACTCCACTATTCTGGAATTCCTTCGACCTCCGAGATGCTGGTAGTTGCATCCATACCCACTCTCAGCATGCTGTTATGGCCACCTTACTTTGGAAAGGACCGGTATTCGCCATTTCTCATCAAGTAAGTTGTCATGTGTTATGCGCACTTGTAATCATTTGCTAATGTACTTACCAGGAGGTGAGCAAGTATGTACAGGTAGAGTTATTTACGCTACATGACACTGTTCTCTGCGCAGATGATCAAGGGTGTACGGGTTGGAGGCACGGGCGCCGCTCTGTCTTACCTCGATACTCTGATCGTGCCTATTATTGAAAATACCCCGTTCGAGGAAGACCTCCGTGACAGCATGGCCGAAGCTATGGTGAAATACCCTGATGCACCCGGTGTTCTCGTGCGCCGACACGGTGTCTATGTTTGGGGTATGTTTCTTGCGTAACCTGTTTCGAAGCAGGTGAAAAATCTTTTCTGACTCCTTTTCAGGTAAGGATTGGGAGAAAGCTAAAACCCAAACGGAGGTTAGTTGATATGTCCAATTTTCATCGAAGCCCTATCTCAGGTTTCTGATAGTGCTTGGACTACCTCTTCGAGATTGGTGTAAAGATGCAGCTCGCGGGGCTTCCCACAGTTCTTAACCCAATCGAGAACATAGCTGAGTGATGGATCAATTAAGTGTTGTGTTAGCAATGTCTTTCCTGTATGATTTCGTTCGCGTTTATTACGTAGCTAAATATTGTTGATGATTAGTGTGACTGGGCGTATTTGGTCACGTGCATAATGGCACGCCACGCGTTGGCGTTTTCGGTTTCTTGTCGCACAAATTCAGAAGTTCTTATTCCTACAACATTTGACCCTTCTATTCTTCTAGCTCTCAAATTTCGTCTATTCACGAGGCCACTAATATTGCATGACATACCAAAATTTGCATGACTGCAATGAGTAAGCAGCTGTTCCCCTGTTGTGTGTACGTGCTGAGGCCCTTTGGACTGTAGGACATTACAGCAGGGTATGTTCACTTGTTATGGATCTAGCTTCCGTCTGGCGTCTGAGTATCATTATGGAGTATTCGGGCACGAAGGCTTCAAGGGCCGGCAGAAGGACATAGTCCAAGCTGCAATTGCTGGTTCGTGTTGTCCATTTCTGCGGTGTTCCGTATTGTACTTGTTGTTGACTTGAGCCAGGGCAAGATGTCTTTGTCCTGGCTCCGACAGGAATGGGGAAAGTATGTGTTATCTATCTTGCTGGAATGTATATGCTTCTGTCCCCGTAGAGCCTGTGCTTCCAGTTACCAGCCGTTATGGCGAAAACCGGCGTGACGTTGGTTATCTCCCCTCTATGTTGTGAGTTCATGCGAAGTGGAGAGTGCCAGACGTGGCTGAATATCATATTACAGCTCTGATGTTCAACCGTAAGCTCCATATCTCTGTGTCCCGGCTGCGTTTACGAGTTTTCCCTAGAGGTAGAAAACTTGCGAAAGAAGGGTGTAAGGGTGGTGACCTTGAACGCTGACACGGACTCAGAGGAACGACAGGAGGTCGGTCTTTCCACTTAATTCTGGATACATCGCAATAATTTTCGCAGATCGAGAAGGATTTGCTCTCTGACCACCCCCGAATACGCCTACTGTACAGTAAGTCCCCGCAAGCACGTATACTTTACCAGCAACTAACAGCGTGTTAGTCTCCCCCGAGAAATATGCCACATCATATTGTACCCGTCTGTTGGATGCGGTGTACGAAAAATGTAATCTCAACCGTCTTGTCATTGATGAGGTACAGTGAAAGTGGAATTGAAGGATCATACCATGACTCAACGTCTTGCCTAGGCACATTGTATATCAGAATGGGGCCATAGTTTCCGCAGTGATTATCGTCGGCTGGGCAAATTCAGAGACCGTTACACTGATATCCCGATTATGGCCCTGACTGCGACTGCGACACCAATGTACGCACGTTTCGTTGTAGTAGTTTTCTTGTTCTCATTGTCTTCAGCGTTCAACGAGACATCATACACAGCCTTAAGATGAATAAGGATAACTTGTTCTATGCCCTCCACCCTTTCAATCGAGAGAACCTCTTCTATGAGGTGAGCTTTAACTGGATTGCACTGTAATCCCACATGCCTTCATCCTCTCCAGGTTCGTTACACACCATTACTCGAACCACGTACTCGCATGCAGGAAGTCTTTGAATACATCACCTTGTTGTATCAACGACGAAACAGAGCTTCTTCAGGGATCATATACTGTCGCGCTAAGGCGACTTGCAACGAGCTTTCTGCGTTCCTTCGCGGGAAGGGACTAAACGCAAAGCCTTATCATCGTGGGATAAGGTTATGCTCAATTCTCTTCCTCTTGTGTATTCGCATGTTCTGATACCAGATCCCGCAGTCCCGAAATTCTCAAAGAAACGCTCAAAAGTTGGTCTGAAGGTGGCAATGGCGAACAGGGCGGAGTTGATTTGGTGAGTCAATTCGGTTACGCTGAGGTCTACTGGCTAAGTTGTACTTTGTTATGGAGGTTGTCGCTACCATCGCCTTTGGTCTGGGAATAGATAAAGGCGACGTCCGGTGTGCAACATCTCAGGTCACAATGCATTTTTCATTGAATGTTACTGTCAGTTATATCATTCATTACGATCTTCCCACCAGTTTTGAAGGTAAAGTTTTAAGGCTTCACAACCATGACAGGGGCCAGATTCTGATATAACCTGTTAGGGTACTATCAAGAGACAGGTAGGTAACGCCATATGCCTCTGTCGTGTTCACATTCCTGACGGTTTACCAGGAAGAGCCGGAAGAGATGGCCAGGTAACGCCATTAGCCTCGCAAACTTCTGATCGCTCATGAGTGATTCTCCTCCGGAAGCCCTCTAAATGCATTCTATATTATTGTACGTATTCTCGATCTGGGCTGTTATTTCCAATCATTCATCTTAATGAAGCAAGGGAAGACGCGGCTCGTGTCCGAGACTTAGTCACAACGTCTGATCCAAACCGCGTTCAAGACGGTTTCGAGGGCCCATCCCCGACCCAACGAGCTACGAGCAGCATAGATGAAGTAGGCAGGCTTCCGTTATTCTTTAAGCAGTCATCTGATGCTCCTTGTTCAGTTGATCCAGTATGCTGAAAACGTCACATCTTGCAGACATATAGTATGTCGCTTGTTCTCAGATTAGGACGTGAACTGTTTATTGCCAGAAATGCAGGCAATATGCCGCTACTTCGGGGAAAATATTGACGATAATAACCCGGATACTGTGAAGAGTTATTGCAAAACCATGTGCGACGTATGTGCTTGTCTGTTGGGTCTGGCCCCTTTCTGACATCCTCTTAGGTCTGTAAATACCCAGAGAAAGCGAAGATTCGAATAAAGCGGCTCACACCAAGCAGCGAAATACAAGTCTTCCGGCGAGAACTTCAAAATACGCATCAAGGTGGGGAATGACAAGGCATTGAAAGTTGCGTCAACCTACGTTCACCAAAGTAGATACGTTGGAGGGACATGCCAAGGCGAATGCGTTAGCATCATTGCAAAATGATCCGGGAAAAAGGTCGGGAGAAAATAAACGAGTACATCCTGGCACTACCTTTTCTGGTCCTTCCGGAGTAGCGAAGAAAGCGAAAACCTGTTATGTTCCTTCACTTAGTAAGTAGACGTCGATGATGAATACTACCCCAGGCCTGAAACCATTACCTTGAAGCCACCCTCCCCTTTGCGTCCGCAAAACGACTAACGAGACCATTCAAACCACCTTTCAAGAAATCAGAGGACAATCAACTTGTGGCCCCACGATCTGACTCTTACGTTGCTGTTGATAGAGGTCCTACAGCCGAACCTCTACAAGAACCTGAAGACCGGGATTCCGATATGGTCTACGTGGAAGATCAAACGACAGAATGCCCAATATCCGAAATTCGGGCGGAACCCTCTGTGGAAGGTATGGCACATGGGCAGTCATAACGAACCCGGATCCAACTAAGGATTGTTTTACAAGCCCAACTTTCCGACATTGAAGTGGAACTAGAAAATCCCTCATCCGAAAAGCTGCCGGTGAGATAGGCTTCCTGCTGATGGTAATAAATCTACTGACTGGTACGAGAACAGTTAACCAAACGGAGGAAGGGGTTCAACAAAATTAGAAGGGCTCTACACTCCATAAGCGTGGGCAGTCTGACAAATCCTAGTCACGTTCCGAACTTGAGCCCGGATATACGGTTGGTTCGTCCCTGCTCATTGATTTCCCGAAACCTGACATCCGAGAAGAGAACAAGTCCTTTGTGACTCGGCCCGTGAAGTAGAGTTCACAGCCCTTTCTTTATCGGCGACGACTGATGGATACCATACTCAAATTGAGAGAGTTGTCCGAGCTGTTCTTTATATGGCAGGAATGGCCGAAGGCGGGAGTAGTGATGAAGACTTAACGGACGATGCTCAAGATTTGATGGATGTCTTACAGCGACATTGTGTACTGTGGCAGAAAAAGGAGACAGGAAGGGTAATCGTCCCATAAGTCATGGTGTTTTTGGAGAATCTACATGAATAGTCCAGACACGAACGCCTTCTTCCTTGGTCATCATGTCTATTAACCTGGGTTTCCCGTGTGCTGGATTCAAACGGAATATAGCCGATGTGCCCGCGAAGGTTGTTCCTGGTGATTGATGTTAGCCATTCTGCTACACTCTTGCAATGATTCGTATACCCACCATTTTCTGCGCCTGTTCGGTTACAAATGACAATTGTGGTAGTCTTGTTGAAGCCAGAACTTGACGCGGCCGGGTGGGCTTCTGTGCCGCTGTGACTGTACCACAGAGGGCGCAATCGGGCCGCCCAGTATTGGAGTGTGGCCCACGAGGGTTCATCCTCGGGTTCGTGGCCTGGATCAAGCCAAGCATTCAATAGGACCAGTATATCTGTACCCTGAGACCGACAGTAATCGGCAAGTTCGTATGGCCCAGTTTCAAGTTTCCAGTCAGTGGGTGGGAAAGGATTGAGATCCATGCAGATGCCTAGAGTGACATTCTGCAAGGGAGGTGGGAGGTTGAAAGTAACGAACCCGGAGCCTGAAAGGACCCAATGTCAGTTCCGGATTCAGTAGAGGAGCCAAAAAGAGGAGCCACACCTGCAGCAGCCCAGGTCTTGTCTATCCTGAACAAATTTGTCTTCCTGTAACCTCCAATCCGTTCTCCTGCAGGCCCATACATTACTGCGCTATTGGCACCGACAATCTGACGTTCTTTTGCCGGGCTCGGTTCCGACGGGTTCCCGCCTACATAGTCAGTGTCCTCGATCACAACCTGGTCATTCTGGGTACATTGTTGGAGTTCATCCGGTTCCAATAGTTCGGGGTATCCGGCAACGACATGACATCCTAGTCGTCTGGCAATATCGGAGCAGAAAATCGATGTAGTGCCAACGCGCGGTTTCTCTAAGAATGGCTTGATTGCACTGGCACTCTCGAAACAGTAACCTGTGTAAACTGGTACATGAATACTCAACTCTCCTCTATTTTTCAGCGCACCAGTGAAAGCCATCTCCGGAAAGCATAGAAGATCCAGAGAGCCTGGCTGAAGGCTTTGAACAACTTTTGTTAAAGGTATGATATTTCGGAATTTACGGAGGCGCGCAACCTATCAGTCAGCTCCTTGGCTCGTCTCATGTTCGCTTGAATTTGGCCTAGCTAACGTGGGTGAGCGACGCCACCCAAAAGATGAAGCCGAGGTTCCGCCATCCTGACCTTGGGCGAAAGTTGGACAACTCCGATCCGGAGTTTCAGTCTTGGAAGAGATCCAGCAGCCATACTATTCAGGACCAGGGAGCCGACAAAGCTTGGTTGAGGTGTACGCCGACCCTGAGAAACACGTTTCTTTAGTGAATTAGACATGACGTAATTGACCTCAACCCAGTAAATGATCACCACCACCATGACTATCAAAGACGAGTTTTATTGACAACCGGGGACACTCTTGAGAGATATACGAAACGGCAACTATTTCTGGGGAGCGATACTAACTTATCCAGATTTCTCCAGTAATTCCATAACCATTGGGAGTTGTGGGCGAGTTTTGTCAGCGCCCTTCACATAGGGACCCGCGATACCGTTCATGGTCCACCCGATCTGCTTCCTGGAGAGGGAGAACCGGAATGTGCTGATGAGGACAGACAACACAACCTCTGACAGCAAGCATTAAATGGAAATCATAACCGAGAACGGCCAGGGTGCTTACTCATTTCCAGCTGTGAGAATTTGAATCCACTAGCGGACATGATCAGCACGGAACGAAAAGAAAACATTCTTCTGGCTCACATGCATGCGCGGCTGCCTCCCATAAATGTCATCCTGAGAGTCCAAATTAGAGCATATCACTGAGGAATCTGCTTCCGATGCTCACAGATGAGAATAAATGCCCGGCATATGTGCTTCTATGACGGATTCGGGAAGAGGAGATAACCACCTTTCAGGCTTCCACTCGTAAGAATCCGGACCCCAGAGCTCCGGGTTGCAGTTTGCACCTAAGGCCGAAACTATAATGTTTGTCCCTTTCGGCACGAAAACCTCCGTTCTCTCCTGGCCATCTACTCCCTTTACAGGCTTTGAAAGGGGAAGGATCATATCTTTACGCGCCCTAGATTTATTTGGGTGTTTAATGCGAAGGGCATCCTGTTAATGGGTACGTACGTGCGCAGAAAAGCTAGGTTCACGGGAGGAAATCTGAAATGCGCGATTTCAAGTGCCATGGTGCAGCGGAAAGCGGAGAACTTACACCCGGAGAGTTTCCCTGCAGACAGCATCAAGATAGGGGAGAGTAACGAGTTGGTCATAACTGAGTTGTCCGTTCATTTGTGCCTCCTTGATTTCATCTCTCAGCTTGTCTTGGACGTGTGGGTAAGTGGCGAGCAACTGTAGAATTCGTGAAAGAGCGGACGAAGTTGTGTCCATTCCAGCAAAGACTAGTGACCTGACCATACGTATCAGTATAAGACGTTTGACAGTTGCAACATTCCAACGCACGAAACCTACGCAGGATTCGGAATCAGTAGAGATGCCCGATGAGCTCACATGAGACCCACCTGTCCAATTACTTCGGAATCCGTAAGGCGATCCTCTGCAGAGGCGGTGGCGTTGGCTCTCACTATACTTTTCGTTAGCCACCTCCTAGTGATATACCATGACATATAGGACCCACTGAGGATACTGATGATATCCTTCTTGTTCCGCATCTCTGCAGCAATCTGAGGATCCGCACTTCTCATCGCGTCTTTCTTCGCTCTGATAATCTCGACAGAGGTTTGATACATGATATCAATGACTTCCTTCAGGTCCTGAACACGCTTGGAAGGGATGTGCCCGACAATATACCTCTTCAAACGTGGGAGCTTAACTTTCGCCGCGATATGGAAAGCGAACTGATTGGCAAAGAACCCAACAGGACCACCGGCAAGCGAGCTGAAACGAAGAGTGAGTGGTGATTGATGGAGGCCCATAGCGGGTTCTCTACTTACACGAATCTTTTTACAGATCTACTGTATGGGTGATAATCATTGTCATCTTCTAACGAGTCGAACGAGTAGCCCATGCCACTCTGACCAATGAGCTCCAGGGCTGTACGCGTCATCCAGTGTAGAATATCAATCTCTTGTGGCCCTGCCTCTATCTTCTTCACTAGCACAGTTTTCAGCTGGTATGTCGTTATCAGAATGATATACTTGCAGTCAGGGAGAAGGTACGAACTCTGCCTGTGACCTCGTAGAAAAGGGGGACTTTGGACGTCAGTAAAGACTCCTGATTGTGGAATGGTGGTGACGTACTCATTTCCCGCATATGATTGATCGAGAAGACAGGATTTAACATCTTTCTCTGCTTTCGGTGTTGGTCACCTAAGTGTCACTGCATTAATATAATAAAACTGTATATCGTCAAGAATAACTCACTCAAAGTGGACAAAAGTCCTTCGCCAAAGTAAGCAGTGTTACGGCTGCAATGCATAAGCTGCATCCAGATTATTGAACATATGTAGCACCTACTCCATTAACGCCACTGATGGTTCGTAAATCCATTGATCCTGGCCAACGATGCGATCAAAATACGTTGAAGGAGAACCCTTTGGGATATACCTTAACAAAAATATGATGCAAGGCTTTCGGGTCGAATGTCAAGAGCAAGCGTTCCTTGAATGGGCGATCTCAGCCAGCTAAACAACGATACTAATAACAATACATACCTCCAACGCTCCTTTGATCTTCATAGTAGTTCCATCTATAGGATGCCGATGGCTGAGTGGATCGGTTGGTACTATGGAGTGGAGACTTACAGTGTTCCAGAATGTGCTTGTGGAAGTCCCATCCCTCCGAATCATATAGTTTAGGAATATTCCCTTGGCTTGGATTAGAGGAAATGGGGTCGAATGAGTAAAGGGACGGCGTACCGAAAAGAAGCGAAGTTGAGGGCGGACCCGGGAGAATATCTAACGGAGACTTGGCCAGGAATCTGCGGAATACTTTCCAAGCAATCCAAGAAACCACATAGAGCGCAAGAGCGCGCACGAGAGCAGAAAGTGCCATCGAAATATGGGTATCGGAAATACCGGACAATAAGGCAGTGTACGACGATGAAAGCACGCTGTAGAGGTATATATACCAACGGTTGACGTGGTCACACTATCGATCAGAGCTTCTGAGGTAAGGCAATGAAATTTGCTTGGGCCATTTGCTCCTACCTCAAGAAGCACCACGGTCGGGTCTTGACTAGGATTACTGCATACGTCCAGGTGACATTTCCGACACGAAGCTAATTATAGGCATCCGGCCTTGGGTTTGAGACCCTGTCCGTGTGGTATCGGGGTGTCAGAGCAAGTTACCTTGCGGTACCAGGATCACGTTCACTGGGGACGTGAGGTACAGGATGGCTCAGTTTCAAGACCCGCAGTAGATGATGTTACGATGAACGTCAGAAGAGAACGGAGTAAACGGAAGGTTCGAGAGAAATGACCAGAAAGGGGCTTCATGGGTGCTTCTCTGGAGTTGATTCCTTGTTTAGATGTCGACGTCGCACGATGCTGGTGCGGAGTATCAGCTGGTCTCTATTTGACGCCCATTACTCAGGCTCTTGGGGGGCCTATTCGACATACTCTAATAGCGATAGAGTCCTTGCCAGAGTGAGCTGCGCGACCGCTGCCATTGTTAGCTTAGTGTCGAAGTCGTGTTTTGGTGCTGGACTGACTCCTTGATGCCTCGTGCAATAACGAGGCCGAGCGTGGCAGGCCCTAACTTCGATCTCATCAGCCACATTATTCTAATATTCCGGCTATGTTCTTAACGGACCTCGTGAGAATAAGTTTTCATCGGGGGGCTAGACTGTGACCTTGTGCCGCTCCAAGGTTTGTCAATACCGGGAGCTTCCGGTGACATACGATAGGTAGTGGTAAGTGAGAGGTTCTTTCCGAGAGCTGAACCCGCCTAGACCTGTTTTCACCTCATGGAGCCCGCCTTTTTAAGCCCTAGCATTCATTGAGATGTGGACAAAATGTAGCACGGTAGATCTACGCTCATTACCGGATCTGATCGTCGGATGTTTGCGTTCGAGCCACTCCATCTGTTTCCCTTTTGTCAATGAGGTAAATTGCTCTATGACGACATGAGGGAGGCGATCTTCAGCTCCCAGAACTCTCAGATATTCTCAAGTTCCTTGCAACAGAAAGTCCCTAATCAACACGCGAGCTATTAGACTCTAACTTGGCATGACCTGGCCGGTAGCACGAGGGCATGAGGATGGTACTCTTGCAAATGAACATAAATAAACAGCCACACAACTCTCTGTCTTGGACGAAGCTCACGTCGACTGTGATAAGGCGCATCTTTGTCCCATCTTTAACGGCAGCCTGTTTTCAAGTCAACTGAAAGCATATCATTTACGGTCTGCAACAAACACGAAATTAATCCCGTTCCTGCTGTATGTGTTGGACATACCGGGTTGAGTCACGCGATGCACAGTTCGAGAAGGCAGAGACGAATACAAGAGAGTCGATGAGCTGAAACAACAGTCAAATCGGGGAGAATATTCGCACTCTTTCACATGGAGGAGGTCGCGTCCCCACAGAGCGGTCACAAAAATACGAATGATACTCGATGAACTCAGATGACCTCAGAAAATCTCATCGCTCCAGCTCCCATACTCTTCTATCCCGGCCTGAATGGCCTGTATATGGTGCTTTGCCTTATCGAGAGCCCGAGGATGTAAAGGTAAGCGGAATGGAGGATTCTCGAGGGTCGAGAGACGATAGAAGAGCGCTGCAGCTTTCGAAACATTCCCTGCGATCGGATGGAGCTTGTCGGGTGTCATCCACTTCCTAGATATGTTGGTACCGAGACCTGGGTCGGTATAAGCAGGGTGGGGCGGCAGAACCACTAGGTTCTCATTGATCACTTTTGTGTTGAAGGGACCAGGCTCAAGAATGGTAATCTGCAACGAGAGGAAGTCATGAGCATTTATGTCACCTTGGCTAACCAGCCTGTTGATGACGCACTTTGATGTTCCACCTAGGATCTATTTCTTGTGAGAGCGCCTCTGTGAAGATCTCAAGTGCTGGGTAGCCAAGTGAGGTGTAGCAAACGAATGGGGAATAGACTGAGCGCACCAGCTTTACTAAACCATACCGGAGATGACCGCAACCAAAAGATGTCGTTACCAACTCAAAAGGACAGGAACAAATACAATGTAATTACTCACGAGGCGCCGTAATATGCCGCTCCAGGAATTCCTTGGAGGGCTGAACCGGATGAATTCTGCAGGAGCCGCCCTCCAGGTGGCACGTTCTCTCGGAAATACTTGATAGCTTCTTTGGACACATTTGCGGCTCCCCAAAAGTTGATCTGACAAGATGATTCACGTGTGAGTGTTGGCTGTCCTCGGAACATGCATGATTCACGTACATCAAACAGGGTTCTGCCCAATTCTTCCGGTACCTGCTCCACTTCGCCAATAGCTTGGGTGCACCCAGCATTATTGAAAACTACATCAATTCTTCCATATCTCTCCTTGACTGTCACAAAAGCTGCCGTTACTTCCTTTGAATTCGTCACATCAAGTTTGAGGACGACTAGTCTTCCTTTCTCCGCATGATTCGGGTATTTGGGGGTGAGGGTATCGTTTCCGGGGTTACGCATGGTGGCAACCACAACTTCGTCGTTCTCTACAGCGTGGCAAGCAAGTGCGTAACCAAATCCTGATGAGGCACCTACGACCGATAATCGTGGTGAATGAAGGAAATTGACTATGAGCACTACACTAACCTGTGACTGATGAAGCAAGGAGCACGGGATTAGTCTACTGGACTATGATAGCGGATGTACCCACTCAGCCAAACCCTAGGAGAAGGACAAACCAGCATAATGAGACAAGGTGTGGGTATGAATGTAGAAAGGCAATGAAGTGGCAATGAACCTTGCTGCGTAAGTCCTTAAGTAGCTAAGCTGTTTTCATTTTACCCTGAAAGCACAATGGGAAAGGTGTGTCAGCATGTAAGATGGCATTTCAAAGGACGCGGGTGACAAGTTTTCTGGCGAAGTGAACAGCCATCCTCGGGAGGCTACATATTTGGGTGGGACAAGGAGTGCTAGATTAATGGTAAGGTGGCCTTTATAGCTGCACCTACACTACACAGAGGCGCATTCTCCTTGAATGCAACATAGACTCGGAATCATCAGGCGTAAGTGGAATCGCCATCGCAGGAATCAGTTGCCTTGGGCGCTGCTGTATCAAAGTTGTTTGGATATATCCCACACATCGGGAAAGGCTTTCCCAGTTCAATCAATTCAAACTGCTTGAAAAGGGCCTAATACTCAGTTGGAGCTTGTTCTAAGATGAGAAACGTGCGACTCATGGAAGAATAGGATATTCGAATGGCCTAGTCTAGCCACCAGCCTCCGTTCCTCACGGATACATACAATGCACCTCTTCATGATCAGATCAGTTTATCTCTCTATCTTCTTCCGCCATTCGAGCAAGCACCTGTCCTCCGGCTTCTCTCGTGAAATATGCATACTCCTCCGTTGTCTTCTGATATGACTGACACCAATACTCACCTCATCGACGACCAAGATTCTGGTGATAATTGTCAGTCTCGGAACATTCCAGGACCACGTGGTAAACATCGCACCCCCGAGATGATCGGATTTTTCGGCAAACTTTCCCTTTAGTGGGAAACTCATGTGGAACGAGAAGCATGAAGAAAATAACCTCGAGAGAAAGCAGAACAGGATTCTGGTCCAACAGAACCCCACCGAAGTTGTTACCAGTTCTGAAGATGAACCATTGTTCTCCTATAATGAAGAGGAAATGGTCTTGCTCAAAGGCCCAACTGTCTTCGAGTCATACAAGAAATTTGTCCCCCCTTCGCTTAGGCTTTCTCTAACATCCTGTAAAAGAAAATGAGAGTGGACAGACTTGTTTGGAGATCAGGACTCTGGTCCTGTGAAATGGCATGGATTGATGGTAGACTACTCTGATCTAGTGGTGACACCACTGCTATTGCCCCCCTAGAGGTCCCCGAAGTCTACTATCATAGAGTGCAGGAAGACATTCACATCATATGTTACTGAAAGTTTGATCTCAGTTGCTCTCATGACCATCAACCCCTGTGGATCTGATTCAAAGAAATAGAGTATTATGGACATCAACCAGCTTGCCTCTCTTTTTGATCCTGATGACAGCACCTAGGTATTTCACATATGGCAAATTTTTTTGAAATCAGCACAAATGGTTATGCAATTTACAGAACAGGTGCATGATGAATCATAGCCTTTTCATATGCATTCAAAAGAGGAGCTCAAGTGGGTTAGAATGCACCCAAAGACTTAGCAAATTGTAGTGAAATGGCTATGGAACACAAGAATGTGATATCTATCAGTAAAGAGGAGTTAACATCAGATTTGGGCAACAATAGTCTGGAGCTACAACATATATAAACCTGCATTGAAAGGGGCTTTCAAGAGCCTTCAGTATTAAGAAGTTTGGGTGAGATATGAGGCTGCATTGAACAAAAAACTTCTAACAATGAGTGTAAAATAAGTAATAGCTCACAATGTCAAATGAACAACAATGCCTAGGAAATTCTCTCCCCACAACAACCTCATATCTTACCCAAACTGCTTGATACTGGGCTCATTCAAAAGCTCTTGTAAGCTCCCTTTCAATGCAGGTTTATATATATTGATTAGTATTGCAGGTGCTGAAATCAGCACTATAGTCACTAGCACAAACACATAAGTGCCAATGTTACAAGGTTCCTCTTTGCCTAAGTAGCACCTAAGCTGGAGGCAATCCTTGTAGTAAGGTGAGTAGATTGACCTTATCCCATATGGGTTTGAAGGGTCTAGTCCACCAACTCTATTCTCAGTGGTTTAACCTTGAGTGTGTAATTCATGTTGTTTTCTTGGACAGCAAACTTCATAAGAATCACTAGTGCCATAGAGCAATGCTATAGAGATACAAGATGAGAGAGACTTGACTTCAAGGACAAGGAGAGAGAGGTAGTAAGAGTAATGCACATTAAGATTAGACTTAGCTAATCTACAAGTCCAAGTACTATACATATACAAGCCTGATTAACTACTTAGGAAGTAGATCAATCATTACATAGGTATAAGAGATCAGCTGTACTAGTAAAGTCAAGACATGAGAGACATAATTGAGCAGAATTAGAAGTATGCTAGAATGTCTACTAGAAGCAAATATAAATAAATAGGAGGAAAGGTAATGTAAAGAACATAAAGCTTCATCAGACAAATATAGTACAAAGGTCCAAATGTAGAGCATAGAAAGTTCCAATCACAAGTTGTCATCACAGGAGAAGTACACACCATGGTATCTGCATGCATCACCAACTTTCTCACAGATCTCCCAATCCAGTATGTTTTGAGGCTCCACTATCTTGCTCCATAAACTATCTATTATTTGCTTTATTAAATCCCATTCCATCTGTTACAGACTTGTATGTTTTCTGTCTTGTTTCACCTCACTCTTCCTCCTGTACCACATTTTGGCCATTGGCCATGCCTTGTCCTTCTATACTATACTATTGTTGGACCTTGGCTATAGTATTGCTACTTAGGGACTGCTACCTCTTTCAAGCAAATCCACATCTTGCCTCAGCCTTGGTCTAGTTATAATTAGATCACCATTGTATTTAGTAGTTCTTTTCTTAGAATTCATAGGACAGCACTTGTTACTCAGGATGGTATGGATGTCACACCAATTGTTATGGAACCACCTGTTCAACCCCTGCCCCACCCTCCACTGGACATTATTGTCAACACTATTCTACAAGAACTGGGACTCCCCAGCAGTGTCTGTGACTCTATCCCTACTCAGACACTCAAC